>JAPYZR010011198.1:0-16226 GCA_030522945.1 Trichopria nigra
GCCCAAATTTTGAAAAAACGTTTCAATCATTTATAATTTACATTTTTCGTATTTCGAGGTTAGGTCGGTAACTGTTCTACTTTAGAACCCCCTTAAAGGGGTAATTAAAGATAAATGAAAAAATATCGCGTCATTTATATAGACATATCGTATTGTAGTATGTATTGTGATAAAATACGCGTGAATTGAGAATACAGCCGGAGATTTTTTATCGAGCTTGCTGTATTTCCGCGAAAATGCAGCTTAAACTCCTTGGAACAACTGCGCCGCCGCGCGGCAACAACTCCCCACTGCCCCCACCATATCGATATCGCGACCTATCGTCCGGGATTCGGAAGTGGAAACGCACGCGTCGCCGGCAAAACGTCCCTACTTCTTGCACGCCGAACTGTCGTGAACGCTTCTAAACGACTCCGCTTGCGTCCGGCGTAAAAAATCATCGCAACCTCGCTATCGGCTGCACCCCCGGCTTCGAGGCCCTCAAGAATCTTCGTCCGATATCAAGTAAGTGTATCCGTTGTGATTTGTAACGATCTTGTGTCGCTGTGCGTTTCGTAGCGTCGAACGCAAGAAACGGCGGCACTTCCTCCCTTTTTCCTCAGTCTTCGGCTCCCTCTTGCCTTGTGCTTCTTCCGTCTCTTTCTGTTATCTTCTGTCTCTCTCCTTACCATGGGAATCACCATTCTCGAATAGCGTCGTGATCCTATTGGTCGGCGTTATCGCGGCGCTGTCGGAATTTACCAGTCGGCATATCGGTTTTCACCGCAGCAGGCCAATCACAGTCGCGCGACCGCAGCGCCGTCTTGGCGAGTACGTGGCACGCCCTGCAACCCGCTACTTCCTACATTGCCCTTCTTTCCGGGATTCTCTGCGAGGAAGGATGGCTCAGAACAATTATTTCGGATTTACTCACGGCGGAACTCAATATGGGTACGATTTTTATTAATTTTCATGCTTACGCGGTCTGAATATTCGATCTTTTCATGTCGTCATCGCAAAATGTCTGATTCTTTGATTTCTTTCGACCCTTTACCGATTTCGTGATAGCGTGCAAGAAACGCGTAGCCGGTGCGGCCGCCATTTCTCCGTTGTCGGCGTTAAAGCGTCAGTCCACTGATTTTCTGCATTTCGATTAACCGACATGTAATTCATTTTTCCCTCTTTGTTAATATCTTCAACCCAACTAAGTTTTTTCCACTTATCTAGTATTCTATTCCATTTTCTTCGTAGTATGACTTTTTTCACCGTTTTTTTTTTTTATTTCTCTGAACCCAATATTACTTGAATCTACAATTTATTATAAATCATAGTTTTCACCTTTGCGTTTTCGCGTTTCTTAATTATTAATTGTTTAATTTCTCAAGCAATTGTCTTTCAAAATGTTTATTTTTCCTGCTAATCAAGTATTTATTTGATTTACATTTTTTTACATTTCTTGTAGTTCGACCTTCTTTTCTAATAACTTGGGATATTTCCTGTCATTATCGCTATCGAATAATTTCAAAGTTCATTTTCAATTTTGTCTTCAAATATTTAATAAAAATATACTTTTTCCAAGTAATTTTTTTCATTAATAATCTGTTAATATTAAACAAAAATTTCAATATATATGTTTTTATCCATAGACATGCTTGTATAGTTAATTAGTTAATATGCACAGTAATAATGGTAATGATATGTAATAAGTAATTTATAATCATTTACAGAGCGACGAGTGCAGCTGCATATCAGACAGGCCAAGCTGGGTACGCCGTAACGCCCGCAGCCACAGCAGCAACATACACACAACGACCAGCTGCTGCTGCAGCTACTGGTTACGAGACCTATCAGGCTGCTGCTGCCGCTGCTGCATCTGGCACGACCTACGCAGGTTAGTTACATTACTTTGAATAGCATATATTTACATTCTTTTTCTCTTCTGATTCAAATTGACATTGATGGGTGTAAAATGATTTTCTAACTGACTAATGTAAAGAAATGAAAAAATATATCAGTGTATGTAACAGCACATAATGTAGTGATCATTTTTAAATTAATTGAGGAATGTGTGTTTTTATTTTTATGACTTATTTATAACCTGGCAGTTTAAAAGTATCGACCTCAAATTATTATAATTAACAAAGTTTGGCAACATATTGAGGAAATAGATGTGCGATGGACTTTTTAACGTCAAATGTACATACCGCGTATATGTACATTATGTGGTACCACTTAGTGGTACACTAATTGAAAATACGACTAATATGTGCTAATTTGAGGCTTTCTTTATATTAATAATTGTCTTTTGTATTATATAATACATACATATGTGCACACACACACACACGATAGTTTAAAATAAAAATTCGTTATTTAGTGGATATATTTATATATATGTACACACACACACACACACACACACACACCTGTGCAGTCTCGTGATCTTTTAAGTTATGTTACAACAACTCAAGAAGAATTGTAACGGACGTTTTAGAAATAAATATTTATTAATATTAAGAACTTCAATTAATTTATGAAATAAACAATTGAAATTGTTTATTTATTTAACTTTACAATAATTTTTGAATAAAAAATTATTTGCATACATAGTTATATACTTGATTAATGATGATTAAGTATTCATCTAACCTAACCTAATCAGTGTCTATGATAAGAATCAGAGAAAAAGAAGACGTGTCTCGTCCAATTAATAACATGTTTAGGTATAGTACCTCAAACGTACGATTACGGTTACGGACGAGCTGCACCTGCTGCAACGTACGACGCTACAAAGACGTACTACCAGCAACCAACTGCAGCAGCAACCTACACAGCTACTGAAACTCATTACCAGGCTGCGAAACCTGCCTACAGTACAACTAGTGCTTACACGGGAACAGCACGGCAGGCAACTACTACTGGACAGGCAAAAACCTATCAAGCATCTAGTACCGCATACCAACAGTCTCCAGCACAAAACCCAACATATACTTCTGGTTACGCAGCTCCAGCTGCACCAGCTGTTGCTCCAGCTGCAGCAACAAACAGTAAGTGTTTTTTTATTGGTCTTGCAGATTTTTAAATGATTTTTTTTTTCCTATAATATAATATCAGTATTATGAATTAACACCATATTTCATTGATTAAGTTTAAATAAATTTTTTTAGAGATTTGTTTTTTGTTTTAAGTAAATGATGTTTCAAATGCATGTTTAAATGATATTTTAACAATTCTAACTCAATAAATAACATCGGTTGTAAGATAAATTAGGGATATTTTATAGTTTGTACATATCTACTGCTGAATTTAATTTATTTTTAAAGGGTTCTGAGGTAATTATAAAATGAAATATAAAATATAAGGCATCACACACAGAATTTCGTTTTGCCCACAATAAGATACAATTATAAGCATTGTTCGTTTTGTATCATGGGCATGACTCGGAGTCGCTCTAAATCAAAGGTTAAGTTAGGTTGCCAATGTAATTTTTATATCTATATTGAGATAGGAGCGACTTGGAGCAATCCAGTTATTGCAAAATGAACATAGCTATAATTCCTCCATATTCTGTAGATGCTCAAAAGTGTCTCCATTTACAAGAATTTAGAGAATACAAATTATGTGTGTCTTATGAAAGAGTTTATAGGAATCGGACGCTCCTAAAAGAGTTATACTAGTTTATACCCAAAAATGAATAGCATTTTTATTGAGCAAACTAGTGCAATGTTGATTTTAAAAACTTCATATTAGGGTGCGACATCAAGAAAATCGCAGTGTTAACATTAGTATATTATATATCAAGGGCAAAATTATTGATATTTATGAGTGTGAAGATTGTCATCAAGCCTTCCTATATGTTATGAAAAGTACTATTATATTCTAAGTATCAATCACATTTTGAATGCTAGTTAGATTGTACAGTAAATTATCAATAATTTGAATGAAGTTGGTTTACAACGATAGTATGGAGCAAAAACATATGGAATAATCCTTATTTGTTTTGTTTGTTTGTTTTTTTTTGTTTTTTTTTTTTTTTGCTTCTTTTTTTATACTTAGACTGAATTAACGTATGACAAGATTTGTTTGCTTGAGACTTAATGAATACTGGCTGACATAGTAGGTTACATAAGGTAGAGGTTTTTGTCTTGTGGTTACAGGGTGACATGATATGTCAAGATGTGACAAATATCGTAACATACTTATTTAGGATTATAAATTTATTGCAATATGCACAGAAAAAAAAAAAAAATTCAAGTAGATGTTTCTTGACTGACATTTTAGTTTTTAAAATATTTTTAAATGAACTGACGTGACAATTAATTAATTTAACCTCTTTGGTTAAATTAATTAATTGTATTGAACACAATTAGACTAAGTTAATACTTCTTTGGGCTGTTTCTGGAATACGTTTTGCTTTAGCTGATCGTTTCTCTTTCTGTTTTGTGATATCAAGATGCATCAATTTTCAAATCTATTCTATATTGTACTTAAGGTTATGCAATTCCTTCCAATATTCTAGTAATCAAAGTATATTTTGTCTTGAATGAATTTTTCCTTACTTTTATTAGCACTCTTGTGCAATATGCATCCAAAAATTAAAAAATATGAAATTGATTCTCTCATTATTTGACGAGCGTATTGGGAATAAAAGTACAAATAATAAACATCGTTTGATGAAAATTATGGTACTTGATACTTTTAATTGATAAATTCAATTTGAAACATGATCGTGTAAAATTTGTTGTAATGTAAAGTCACGGTTCAACGTAATGATTTGGCCATTTAGCCTTTGAAAATATGGGCCATAAATTAAACATTTGGCTCCTCCAATGTTTGAGGTTTCAATTTCATTTCCTTCAGAAACGGCGGGTACAACGTATTCCGGCTACGACGCAGCGCTTTATAGCGCTGCGACTGTGTACGTAGCCCAACAGAGTGCAAACCACAATTCGACTAACCAGAAGACTGGAGGTTGGCAGGGCTACGGACGTAAAGGATTTGGAGCTGGCGGTGGAGGCATGAAGGCAATGCGACCAAAACAACCACCAAAGCCTCAGCAGCTACATTATTGCGATGTCTGCAAGATTAGTTGCGCTGGTCCACAGACCTACCGTGAACACTTGGAGGGTCAAAAACATAAGAAGAAAGAGGCTTCGATGAAAGTACCACAACAACCACCAGCACGTGGAGCTGGAAATTCGCTAAGATGTGAACTTTGTGATGTAACTTGTACCGGCAATGATGCTTACGCTGCTCATATTCGAGGTGCCAAGCATCAAAAAGTTGTCAAATTACATACAAAGCTAGGCAAGCCAATTCCAAGTGCTGATCCAACAGTTCTTAACCCGAAACCAGCTGCAGCGGCCAAAGCGACAGCTAATAAGAAAGCTGTTGTTACCGCTACTCCGAAGATTAGCTTTGTTCCATGTAAGTTTTGTTTTACTCGTTTTTTTTTTCTCTCTTTCATTTCAATATGTTAATTGTTGATTTATTTGAATATACAAATACTATACATTTAATTAAAAACATTATAGCTGGAAACTTGGGTACGGTGAATCAAGGCGATGCTAAAATAGAGGATGGTGCAGATGAAAATTCAGAAGAAACTGGAGGTGATGATAAAGACATCCAGCCAGTTGGCCAAGAATATATAGAGGAAAATAAATCTGAAGATGGAAAAATAATAAGCTTTAACTGTAAATTGTGCGAATGTCGTTTCAATGACCCTAATGCTAAAGACATGCACATGAAAGGCAGGCGCCATCGATTCGCTTACAAGAAGAAAGTTAATCCTGATCTTGTTGTTGATGTGAAACCAAGTCTTAAGCAACGTAAAATGCTAGAGGAGAAAGTTCGTAGACAACAAATGCGTGAAGAGTATATGCGTCGTCGGGGTGAACTTGGTCAATTAGGTCCCATTGGTCCAATGATGGATGAAGAGATGATGTATTGGGAAGAACGGCGCCGGTATGAAGAAGAATGCGAAATCTATGAATGGTACAGAAGGTACGGTCGCGGTCCAGGCGCTCCACCAATGCCAAGGCCATTCCCAGGACCACCACCAATGATGATGTTCCCTGGACCACCACGACGACCAGATTCTTCAGATGATAGGCATGTACTCGCTCATCACTCAACCATTTATCCAAAAGAGGATGAATTGCAGGCAGTTCAGAAAATCGTTTCACATACTGAGAAAGCTTTGAAGTTTGTTTCTGATGCTCTGGCTGAAGCAAGTAAGTATAGAAGTTTAATTTTGTAGATTCAAATATTTTATAATGAATTTTTGAAAATGCCATCATCAAAATGTTCCGAATTTTATTTTTGTTTGATCGTATTTTTGTACACTTGATTTTTAAATGATGAATCTGATGACGAGACTGAGACTATTACCACCGTTTTCTTTTTGATCTTGAGTACAAGTCTTTTGTTCTCTCGATTTGAAGAAAATTAGTTCGTAGATGATTTGGCAATCTGATAAAAATTACTTGGTGTACAAAAATCGTTGAAGAGGTAGTTACAATCGGTAACACTATTGACGTTGTTCCTTTCTGTTTTAGCCAAGAAAGCACTTTCTCCTAATAGCACTGGTAACAGTGTTAGTGCCAATTCTACTAGTACACCTGCTGTGAATTCAAATGACACGAAGAAAGATGATGAAAAGAAAAACGCAACGCCAGCAAAGGAAGATGGAAGTGACGGAAATCTGTTCTGTTTCCAAAAAGAAAAGGAAGATTCGAGAATTCTTCGTGGTGTCATGAGAGTTGGAAACCTTGCAAAAGGACTCTTGTTGTCTGGCGACAATCATGTTTGTCTCGTAGTTTTATGTGCCGAAAAACCAACAAAGTAAATTTACTTCTTAATTCAATTTTTTATCATCAAATTGTTTGTTTTGCAATCAGGTGCATGTTTTTTGCATTTGGTATTTTTTTATTCTTTTAATGTATAATAGTTTTATTTGTAATAGACAAAAGATATCTAGTTGATAAGAGGATTAATATTACAAATAAAACTACAATTTAACATTTTACGTTTATTTCAGGACATTACTGAATAAAGTTGCTGAAATCTTGCCAGCTCAGCTGAAGGCTGTTGCTCCTGATGAAACTTACAACGTTGGTAAACATCCAGAGTCAGCTGCACTCACAGTGTCGGGAGGCACTGTGACAGTCAGCGTTACTCTTACTAGTCCATTAATGCGAGATGCTGTTAAACCAACGACTCCACCAACAGGTAATTTAGTCGGTATTCAATTTTACTCCGGCCAAGAAAAGGATAATCAATTCATATGTATACATTTTTATGTATATATTTATTATAATGTTCTCTACATTGGTACCTCGCAATTTTTCTCATCGCTGAGAAGCAAGCAATCCCATTATTTTCGTTACTTGGTAGTTAGCGCTTTCGTTTGTTCTTTTCATGGCCTGGACGAGTTTTTGTACATTTTCTTTAAATCACCAGGATGGTCACAGGCACAGCCAAAGGAGCCCTCAAGCAGGTTTCCAGTGTACATACATCTTTAACTATGCATACTTTTCTTTTTAACGCAGCCACATTTGTTGAGTCGGTGGTAAAATTTCACATTGACACGAATATGCGAAACGTAGAATGTGGTAGCGTTTGAAATTTGCATTTAGGAAAGTTCGGAAAATGGGAAAAACGAAATGTCGAAGAGTTGTCTTATACGGGAAAGAGAGAGCGTAAACTTGATACAATTGTTTTCGTTCGTATATTTCTTGTTCGCTATTGAACACTGCTTTGTTTTTCGAACGTACACTACTTTTTATTACATGTGAGCTCGAAATAGGTAGATTATGGTACTTTAGTGGCTAGCTAGAGTCTCCTTCAAAGAAGAGTTCCTATGATATCGTAATAAAAACGGATACGCCTTTCGATATCGGAAAACTACGCTGAGGCAATTTTAAAACTATGGACTTTTTGATCATGCATAAAAACTATTGACCACCCTCTTATCTCAAAGAGTAGTTCGTATGATGCACGACGATCTCGATGCATATCCCCATATGCGTAGTATCGAGATGACAGTGATACCCGTTGAAATGATTGTTGAGCCGTATTTTTGTACACTTGATTTTTAAATGATGAATCTGATGACGAGACTGAGACTATTACTACCGTTTTCTTTTTGATCTTGAGTACAAGTCATTTGTTTTCCTGATTTAAAGAAAATTAATGGTGATAGTTCATAGATGACTTGGCACTCTGATAAAAATTACTTGGTGTACAAAAATCGTTGAAGAGGTAGTTACAATCGGTAACACTATTAACGTCTGTATATAAACAAAATCTTCCAATGGTTGCTGAAGTCGGAGGGAATGATTGGAGCGTACTCGCATCGCTTGCACACTCGCGATAAGTTTACCGTAGATTTTATTTTATGATAATGAAATAGAATGATTGGTAGCTTACTTTTAGTTTCTGTATTTTTTTTTTAGTACATTATCGTGATCCACGCTGAAAGATATTTGCTTTTTTTTTATGTAAGAGGTACAAATAACTGAAGTGAAATGTAGAAAATGATATGAGAACAAAACAGAGGGTTATTTTCCTTTCTGGGCATGATCAAACACTCTAAGTATTGTCTAAGCGTGTTGTGCTTTCTTTGTTGGAATCTCAGATAATGCTGGACAGCAGCAACAGGGAGCTGCTCAACCACAAGCACCACCAGCGACGCCTGCTGCGACGAAACCAGACCCACCGGATGTACTTCCCAAGGCTAAGTGTTTGGAGGCTTTAGCTGCACTCAGGCATGCCAAGTGGTTTCAGGTTTGAATCAATCAACACTCACGTCTAAAAAACAAGCAATAACGGATCTTAAATGTCATAAACTTACAAAAAATAGTGTTTCGCGACATCGGACTTCGCAGTTTTGCTCTACCGATTCGCGATCAATGAGTGCAAGTTGTCCTCTCTCTCTCTATCCACCACGAATCAAAATGTGCAGTCTCAGAGAACTTCCAGCCTTGTCGCGCTTTTATTTTAATATTTAACTCTGTGGGGCATGATGATTCAATTCGATGATCATTCGATGGCATCTGACGTCTCATTCAGTGTCGAAATTGGTGTATTTCATATGCGTATACAGAAGCGTGCACGTGTGCGATTTGTATGTATATAAATGGGTGTTTTTCGACGAGGGGCACGACAGATGTGATCAGAGTGATCATCGAGTGAGGGATTTGGGTGCAAGTACTTGTAGCGAGTGCTAGGGCACTTGCACCCTAATTCCTTGGATTAGCAGCATCCAGAATAATACCGATTCGTCTTATAAATTAAAGTTTTCACTCTTGGTTTAATTTATTTATATCAAATCTCTAACTGCATTGAATTGACGTAAAAGCAATTATATTTTTTCACCAAAAGTTTAATTATTAGCTAAGATTAATCTAGTCAAAGAATTATTCTGGATAACTTTGCACTGAGTAGCCTAGACTGAGTCTGTCGTAGTAGTGCCTTTAAAATTGACAGTAAAATAAAAGTGCCTATTCTGTTTATAACGATTTATCGGTTACGCGTGTAAGAAAGTTTAGTTGTAGCGATAGTTTCGGTAAATTTTAAATCATTAGAGTCAATGACAAGGCAAAAGACAGACAAGCATAAGCACACAGTGGTGGTAATGAGTGTGTACCGGGTGTTTCTCTTGATAAATAAAATGTAACTAATATATTTGTAATGAAAATTATTATTGCGAATATTGTCCGATATTCGCCAAAGAATAAATTAAATGCTAATAATGAATAAATGTACATAATAATAAACACCCGGTAAAATTGATAATATTTTGGGCTATTAGTAATTTAATATAATACATTAGGCACAAGGCTGGAAGAATAGCTAAAGCCCACAATGAACAAAAACATTAAGTTAGCATAGGATTTTTTAAACTTGCAATGGAGGGGGGTGGGGGGGGCGGAGAGTTGGAATCAGTTTTGGTATATTTGTATAAGTATAGAAGAATGAGTTTTGAGAAAAAAATTGTGTCCAACAGGCTAGAGCAACTTCACTGCAGAGCTGCGTTATGATCATTCGTATAATGCGCGATCTTTGCAATCGTGTCCCTACTTGGGGTCCTCTCAATCCATGGGTGAGTAAATTTCAAGATTAAGTGTTTGAAAAAAGAAAGATTGTTTTGACTCAAGTTTTTAATTTCAAAATATCTCGGTTTATTTCAGGCATTGGAACTGTTGACTGAGAAGGTAATCAGCACGGCTGGCGGTCTACTAAGTCCTGGTGAAGCCTTGAGGCGACTTCTGGAGTGCGTAGCGGGAGGAATCCTTCTTCCTGGAGGTCCAGGTAAGAAGTCTTATTCAAAAATGAATTTGAAAAATTCAAAATTTTTCGTTTTCTATATTTACAAATTTTTTTTTTTTTGTACACTTGCATTTTAAATGATGAATCTGATGACGAGACTGAGACTATTACCACCGTTTTCTTTTTGATCTTGAGTACAAGTCTTTTGTTCTCTCGATTTGAAGAAAATTTGGCAATCTGATAAAAATTTACTTCGTATATAAAAATCGTTGAAGAGGGAGTTACTTAGCAATATTTTTATGGATTATTTTAATTTTCCAGGCATATCGGATCCCTGTGAAAAGGATCCGGTCGACGCATTAGGATTGATGTCGTCACAACATAGAGAAGATATTACGGCATCAGCTCAGCACGCGCTGAGGTTGGTTGCTTTCCGTAAAATTTATAAAGTGCTTGGCATGGAACAACTCCCTCCACCAAAATTCAAGAACCGATTCACCCGCAAACGCAGGCGCGACAATAGCAATGGCGAGGGTACGGATAGTGAAGCGTCAAAGAAAGATAAAAAGACGGAGGAAGTCAAGATGGAGACAGACTCGAAGTAGATACACCAAAACCTTTCACTCTATCAATCAAGTATAGCTTATACAAATGTACACGAAATTATCCCTTTGCGTCAATTGCTTGTCATTTAATAGAATGGAAGAGTGTAATATCGTGCTTAGCACCGAGTGAATATGACAATGATATCAATCATTCTCAAGTATCCTGAGAAGAACTTGTCTTTTAGGAAGACAGTAGAAATTTACTTTAGAAGAAGTGAAAAGTAGTCTACTGAGGATGTTAAAAAACAGGCAATTTATGCAAACCTATCGCTAAGGATCTCGTCCAAGAATATCATAAAATTATTATGATTAGTATGGATGTTTATTTATCCAAAGTTCTCGGCGAAATTTCAACTACAATGACATATGAAAGTATTGACGTGACAAAAGTAGTCAATGAGTAGTCAATATGACGTTATAAGCTTTGAAGATTTGTCTTTGTTTTTCGTTCATTTTTCTATTTCTTTTTTTTTATTTTTTTTTTTTTTTATATAATAGATACTACCAGTATCTCTAAAGTATAATTAGATTTCGTATTACTAGATTATGGATAGTACAATTATAAACATACATATGAAATTTTGTTATTTCTTACGCGTCTGTACTTGATTAAAACGATTACAAGTCTCCAAAGTTGAAACGTTCACTTGGCCAATTTTGCAGATTTATTTAAAAGTAATAGTTTGGGCCATACATTGGGCCAAGTCCCCGGATGAATAATTAATCCACACTAATTGCAATCCTTTTCTTGATTATTACGGGACTTGTTGTGGATGTTGTGTGTGTAGTGATAAACTTTTAAGATGCAAGTTGCGGGAAGTCGGTAATTACTTTCATGAAGAAATTGACTTCAAGCTCAGAACTTTTTCTAGAGCTTCTCATCTCCTTGCAGAATGTCATGCGAGTTCGCCATGTAATAGCGATGAATTCTTTTCGGAGATGATATATAGAGCTCTGATGTACTTTAAAAGGTCGCTGAATAAACGAACGAAAAGAATTCAGATTCTCAGTACTTTCTTGCTCGTTCCAATCCCATTATTCTGATTTTAGATGAATGAGATAATTAGAGGTATCTTGACAATTTTTACAATTAGTAGTTTGATGATTATCTGCAACGAGTGTGAGTAGTCGGCAAATCTTAACTGCTAGATATTTCAACACGGATATCCTTATTTATAATCGAAGATTGAACAGAGATTATTGCAATGGAATTTTTGCGGTTAGGGTAGTTTTTGCAATCGAGTTGTAACTCGTTTTGAGATTAAAAACTATGGTTTTTCATTTTAGCAATAATACATGCCAAATCGTAAAATCGTTTTAATATTTTTTTCGTACTTTAGAAACTTCGCGTGAAAATTCTGCGTAGCGATAAAAAATGCTAAAAGGGTTAGCAAATCAGATGTCATTTACGACTTACTGTTGACCGATCGTCGCACCAAATCTTATTCGAAATAAGATTTATTTGAAATAATGTTTATTTCGATAGGGTGCATTTTCGTCATTAAGATTCATCAGAAATCATCATGTGCATATCTTTTCCTTATGCAACCGTAGTCATGAGCACTTTCTTTTTTCTCGGTTTCTTTTTGTTTCTTTCTTTAGGTATTTTGTGTGTAACGCATACCGTGCAATGGCAGTATTTATTTTTCCGAAGTCAGAAGATGCACGATAGCAGTCTGACTTAAATTAGATTATTATTGCGTGTAAACTGTGTAGCGAGGGTGGCACTTTAGGTAATTTACATCAAGAACTTATCATTTCCATTCGTTAAACCGTCCGCGTATCACATTGTAATAAAATAGAATTTCATTATGTAAGTTTTATTGCGTTGGACGTTGCGCTATAATGAATAAAAACCTTCGAAATATTAATTTGATTCTTTTACTCTGTCATATATCGATCTTTTAATGTTAAGGTTTTTTAATCTAGTTTCATACAGCCGTGATAAAAGTTAGGACTCGGCAGATGTGTGCATGCTTTACATATTTGTATTCATATGCTCGCAAACGCTGGGCGTTAAACTGCGCACTTTTGTAAGGCGGATTCCTTTTATGCTTGCCAGGTGACGGTATACGGTAAGGATTTCATGCATAGAATTACCCGAAATCAATATTGGAAATCTTCATACGATTTGTAAGTTAGCCGATCAATCTATATTAAAGTATAGCTTTTTTATATATATTAAGGGGGCTCCGTTTATTGTGCGGGTATTCCTTTGGCAAATCTAGTTTTTCTCAGTTAGAGTAGCCATAAAAGAAAGAAGTTTACTTTAAATAAAATTTATATAAAATTCAAAGTTGCTGCGTTTTTAAAAATTACATTTAAATGCTATATTTAAATATTTGAATCTCGCTCGATTTTCGCGAAATAATCCAAGTACATTTTTAATGAATTAAACTCGGTATTCTCGTAAGCATGTTGAACAATGGAGTCTAAAATTTAAAATCGTGTATACCACTGCTTTGTGGATATATCCCGTTGGTCGGATATTTTGAGTGTCTCGCGTATCCGTGAATTAAAAATAGCTCGCTTGCGGGCAAAATTATTCTCGAAGTCATTCACGGCAGGCTTGACGCACGTGCGGGCCAATGTTCCAAGAACATAGATGAGAATGATCAGGCGTTTTTTATCTTTGCTTTGTGAACGTTTTGACTGCGGGCTGCCATCAAATACATAATTCACGATTCAGTTAAGTTTGTCTGGCATTCCTTTCGACATACTTTCTCTTACTCTTATTTGACATTTATTTTATATTTTTTGTGAAAATTTTTTATGTTTAATCAATTTCAATGTTAATAATGGAGTCCTTAAAATTTCTGCATGTATAAATGAAATGTATATCGTGAATATATATTATAATATTGTTTCCTTACGAATTACATTCTACAATTAAAAAACAATTTTTCCAATTTCTAGTTTTTAATTCATTTTATATATCTTTTATTATATTATAATTGTATTTATAGTTTATAATTTAAAGATTGATCTTATCAAGAGAATCAGATCTAGTCAATAATTTAAAAGCGATAATATTTAATAATAATAGTAATGAACGTCATTCGATGAAAAAATACTTTTCGTTTTATTAACATTTTTTTTTTTTCAAAACCAAACATTGAAATTTAGAAACTTTATCTTGTAGAACATATGTCTTTCTGACTTTTTATTTTATCACGCAATGTTGTCTTATAATTTTCAAAGCATCGTTTATTCAGTACTGGCTTCGATGAATCGATTCATCCATGATAATCAATATTACTAAGGAAATTCGTAATTTTGTTTATAAATAAAAGTGATCGTTTCAAAATTGTTTCATTCCATTATGCTACGTTATGTACTTGTGATTCTTTTTTTCATCGTATTAATATTGTTATATTATGACATTTATCGCCATACAATCATGTTTGTGTGTATTTAATAAGGGATCCGACTTAATTTTTTTAGCAAGTAAATAAATAAAAATTGTAAATATATCATTGAAAATTATAAAGTGGCAGCATTCTTGTATACAGAGTCAATATAAAGCTTACTCAGAGTGAGAAAGCACGACAAAGTAAATAAATTGGATTTGAAGGGATATTCGGATAATGATCTGTATATGGATTCATACCCGCTTAAAATCAACTCTTTTTTTAGAATAATACAATAAAGACTATTTTTTCTTGAACTCGAAACGCGTTAAGATTTTGCGAGTTTCGATTTTCATAAAATGAATACATATATGTAGGTATATGTATATGTATATATATATTGATCGATTCTTAGTTCAAAAAATAACGATCGATATTTGACACATCATATTGTCGTATATATATAGGCACTCCTGTATCCAAACTCCAAAGTCTAAACAGATGGTTGAAACTGGTCAAACATGTTGAGAAATTATAAGTTCGAATGAGGTCGTATCATCATATGTCATATATGTCACATATATATATGTATAGTTTCCTACACGGAGTAGTCATATAAATTTGTATACTTGTTTTTTCCCCTACCTTGCCTTATGCGTTTTGACGCATTATTTCATCATCCTCCGAGGCTGTAATTTTTATAAAAATTACTCAATTATATAAAAATAGTATATATATATATATTAAATTGTTCTTATATCTTTAGATCTTACGAGGCGATGCGTATTTTTCGTAACATGTGCGGAAAATGTGTTGGAAATCTGAAACGTTAGAAAAGACAGAAATTAGGAGATTGTAAAACGATCCTAATATATAAAAAGTTTGATGGAATGAGTACAAAAAGTACTCGCTTTAATTACTCATATATGCGCATCGATTTCTGAGATGATTTTTAAATAAGAACTACTAATATTAAATATCTTAATATTTTATATTTAATATACACTTGAATAAAGAAGTTATATATGTAAATTAATCGCTGTACGTTTCAATTCTTATTAATACAAAAATAAATACTGAGCGTAAATAAAATTATATAATTTTTGATTAAAATTTATTTATTTATTATTAAAGTTTTGATTCTTTAATCTCTTTATTTCCTGAAGAAATAAAAATAAATTAAATAATCAGTCATAAAACTAAATTAAAAATAAAAATTAAAAATTAAAAATAAAATGCTTCTGAAAGCAAAACAAAAATAAATGTTTTTTGTTTTGCTTTCAGAAGAGGATCCACACCTGGGATCGAAACGTCGGCATATTAATTATTTTTAATTTAGTTTAATGACTGATTATTTAATTTATTTTTATTTCTTTAGATTTCTACTTCAGTCGTAAAGTGTTTTAACTTTTTATTTCCTGCTAGGAATTTAATTTCTAAGCATTATTCGTGGATTTAAATGCATTGGGATGCATGGTACATGTATTATAGATATGTTTTCTTTACAATTTAATCCTCATTTCATCCATTTCGAATGTCTTCAAATTTAAAATTATACAATCCAATTTCATATTAAAAAAAAATAAATTAACAATCGATTGCATGTCAATTCATAGACAATAAAATATGATAATATTCGTTAAGTAGAGAAAGTTGCCAAATCATTTCAAAACATTTCGATAAAAAAAATGAGAATATCTTAAAATTTAATAATGTAGACGATAATTAATTCGAATAAATTCATAAAAATTTATTGAAATGCATTAAATTTTGAATCCATTTAAATCCATTTTCAATTACTGGGAAAAAATGTCAGTTTGAAAACAGAAGATAACGAAACGTCATGTTTTTCCTACAATTATACGTTAAATGCCTACTTCGTGTAGTGGAAGTGTGTAATAAACATGCAACAACTCCATGTTAAGGGCCCTCGAGCGCTTCGCGAGGCGAGAGAAAAAACGAGGGAGTGGGGATGAAAAAGCGTAAAAACTTTGCGCCGTCTTCCTGGATTTTTGAA
>JAPYZR010011200.1:0-10912 GCA_030522945.1 Trichopria nigra
GACCGTTTCTAACCTTTTGCAACTTATTATAATAAGTCCCCCCCCCCCCCACCCTCTCAACACAGAAATGAAATGCTCCTAATTTCAGACGTCATTAATTTTGTAGACATGCGAGAAGTATATATACATTTTATCATGTCACTATTATTAGACATTTTTGAACCTAAACATTTTTAAATTAAAAAAGTAACTTATAAACAACTGCGTGTAGTAATAACTTTGAATCCTAATGTCATTGTTTGATTATTCTCCAAGATATTCTCCAATTACAATATCTACGAATTTGCAAATAAACAGTGACGTTAAGTGAACAAAATTCAATCCTCTTATTTCAAAATGGGAAATTTCTAATTTACTTGCCAACTATATCAGAGCCACAAAGTTGAGTAGAAAAAGTACTTATTAAAGGGCTTTGTTTTGTTTCCTTCAACGAATCCCATTCGTCAATTTCTGACCTCATTTTTATGCTCTTTTAACTCAAAAACAGTCCCTACCGAATTTATTTTAAAATTGAGCCCAGAAATCGACACCTAAGAGGACATAAAGGGTACTTTTTGTACCCATTCTACCTAACTTTTTACAAACTTTTTTGAGAACTTGAGATGTATATATAGAAGACCCTCATTTAATTGTGCGAGTTGTTAATTTTTTACTCGAATTTGTGTTTGACGGTGTTTTAATGAATACAAAATTACGTACTGGTCATTTTATTTTACTTATTCTTATCGCATATTTGTATCTGGAGAAAGATACGTATATATTACACCGATTCCAATTTTGTAAGAAAAATTATAAAAATTTAATTAAGTAAAAAGTGATAATAAATTTTTATAAAACTGAAATTTGGAACATAATCCACAACGTCAGCAAAACTTTAAAATAACATATAAAATGTATGAAAATCCTTTTACGTAATACATTCACTTATTTAAATAGAAAAAATCGATTTTGTAATCATCAATTAATTTCAAATTAATTTACAAAAAAAAAGAAAGGTTTTTTCATCTACATCAGCAAGAATATAGTGTGTATTGCAGTTCCAAACACGAAATCGGTTTCGGTTATAATATCATCGGGACGTGTCTGGGACCCGGCGAACGCCAAAGTAGCGTTATAAAATGCGCAGATTATTATTAGTCAGGCACAAAAATATCGCAAGGTCGCGGCGGATCGCCGCCGAAAACTTACGAAAAGCTTGCGGGGTTCAAACATCCACGCGAACGTGACGATTTTCTTATTATTTCCCGACGAAACTTCAAGAATTCTCCGTTTGAAAGAAAGGTTCGCCACTGTACGGCTTAGTTTCTCTTTGCTGTTGTCGGTAAAGCAGGAATGCCACTTTCCGACGACATTTTCGCCGAAATTCAGTCGGTATTTTTTCATGAAGGTAAGTCACAATTATCACTGAAATTTGACATTTTCTAATAAGAAATTATTAAATTTAATATTAGAGTGAATTCAATTTTTTTTATGCATGAATTATTCTTTTTTCTTGAATTCGAATATAAATGAAAAAGAATTGCATTAAACAATAAGTTACACAAATTATACATTCATTGGGTAAAATCGATCAGCAGAGGTAAAAATGTAGACAGTAGAAGCACAATAAGTCCTCATTAAGTCCTCCTATGCGTCTATTTCTGAGCTCATGTTTTAAAAACTTTCTAACGGCCCTATTTGAGTAGTTCATAGAAAATTAAGCTTGGAAATCTAGCTTAGGAATGAATATACGAAGACTTTTTGAACAATTGATCAATATATAATAAATATGCGTTATACTTTTATATCTATAGTAATGAATATTTCATATTAAATAATTTAGTGAGGCATCTTGCGCTGTATGTAAGGCTGAACAGATGTGCAATGTACATTACTGTCGAAAACAA
Organism: Trichopria nigra; assembly: GCA_030522945.1. Classification (NCBI taxonomy): domain Eukaryota; kingdom Metazoa; phylum Arthropoda; class Insecta; order Hymenoptera; family Diapriidae; genus Trichopria; species Trichopria nigra. Next base: position 1,887 of record JAPYZR010011200.1, read on the forward strand.
GTACTCTTTAAGCCCTATATACTCCCTTCTAAGCTCATTCTATTAAGTATATCATTGGGAGCTCTTTCTGAGCTCACAGAAAAATGAGTGAAGAAGTCGATAAATATAGGAGGACTTAATGAGTACTTTTCGTAACGTACAATATCGTTTTTTGAGGAATGATTAATCCTAACATTTGTCATTTCCCGGTTCCTTAGCATAAACTTCATTATGCCAGACTAGCATATATAGGTGATATGATGTGGACTATACTGTTCAAAAAAAATCTGTTTGAATTTCAACCCTCGTTTGTCTGGATTTTTATCAAGTCACTGAGGTTATCAGTAAAATATGTTACCTTTTTTTTTTTTTTTTTTTTCCTCATTTATCTGTAATGAGTAAAAATCGTTTTAAACAAAGAAATTCTTACAATGCATAAATATATTACATATATCAATACCTTTAATTACAACATTATTAAAAATGCGAATGTCGATGTATCGAATTTTCATCCGCTTACACTAGCCTCAGTTGCAAAACAATTTCTATTCTACATATAAGAAGAAATTTTCATTTTCAATAGTTACTTTACTTCATGCTTCATGGATTAGAAACAGCAACTCTTGTAAAAAGTTGAATATTTCATTCTTAAAGTTTGAAATCTTACATTATTCAAATTGAAACAGAGATCCTCAATTTTAATCATCAGTAACAATAAAGATTTAAGGTACAATCTTAAAAAAAAGAGTGGCTTATATTTTTCTCCAAGAACCCTATAGTAGAAAGTATGACCAGACTAGGGGCCAGAAAAATTGGGCAGAAACTGGTGTCATTTTCTACTAGGGAAATTTAAAGACAATAAAAAGAATATACAATAACTGACTTATATTATCGCCCATCTCAAATCGCTGAGGATAGAAGTTTGAAATTTAGAGACAATTTTGATTTTATATTCGAAATTCAACCCCTATATTAGGGGATAATAGAGTAAAAAGGGTTGACAAAGTTTGTATGGGAAATAATATAATTTTAGGGTCAAAGTTACTTGATGCACGATGATATTAATACACTTCGATACAATTAACGGAACACGTGTTTTGTAAACTTTACAAAGTATTATATATATATATATAATATAATTATGAATGTGGAAAATTTTTTAAGTATAAATTAAAGATTGTTTAAGGATTGCTAAATATGCTACTTTTTATTTTTATAGAGTCTTCTATTTAAGCTTTTTATTTATAATCTCGATAAATTTTGAAATAGTAATACTCGTTTCTCACGCTATTCAGTGACATTTAAATAACCTGCATTCCAATCCACAAAAATAATGCCAACAATGTAGCGTCTATAGTCCATGTTACGTTTTTACTACTAGAGAAGTAGACGAGAAATGCTATCCACGCAGATGAATGCCAAAATCAGGTTGTAGAGAAAATATCGTAGAATAGCAATTAATTTTATGTAAATGAATTTATAAATAAATATTACGTATACTTTCTGTCTTTTATTTTCTTTTTTTTTTTTTTATATATTCAATATAGAAAGCAGCGAATCGAATGTTTACCGCATTCAGCTGTGTAAAATACAATTGATCGACATGATAAAAAGTCATACCTTATATGAAATTCTTTAGAATGCACAAGAATAGTAGTTTTTACGATTTCAGGGATAACTCAATCAATAACCCGTGCAGAAATTTTTTACGGCCGTTATCAATTTAAGGACATTAAAAAATTTCTAATGCACGAAATAATGGACACTTTTTTTGCTTTTTTCAGATGCGCATTTATGATTATTCTCGTAAAAGATAATAAACCCTTTTAGATAATACCCAGTCAACCATCGCAGAAGTTATGTAGCAGTTACATTAAAATGTCCGCCTCAAAATTGTCACAGTTACATAATAGTGATTGTGACGTAATTAATATGTAACTTTTACGTCACAAGCATTGTTATGTAACTGTTACATATAACTGTGACCTAACTTCTGTGATGGTTGACTGGGTAAGCATATATATACAATATTCTAACTGTTTTACAAATGCAACTCTATTTAGACTGTATTGTTCATTAAATATTATCATCTTTTTTACCAGTTAGTGGTTTTGCATTGCGAGAATAATGTATATAAATATATGACAGTATTTTGAACGTGCGCTTAGTAAGAGAACATAAATATAATTATGATTCTACGAGTTTTTGGGACCATTATTGATTTCCAATATCAGCATGGCGGTCAATATATGACACTCACATATACAAAAACAAAATCCGCTTAACGTCTTTTATACTAAAAACAAAAGGAAACTAGGGCCTTCGCCCCTCCGGCCTCCGGCCGCCAACCCCACCAAAGGGCTCTGCCCCCTGGACCCCCGGCTCGCTTCGTTCGCAAGATTGTCTTGATTCGGCCCTTCGGGCCTCAATAATTCAATATACTTCGCGACTGCTCAGTCCATCTTTCGTAAACTTTATAACGTTTTTATAATTTAGTCTACAATATGAGTTTAGTCAACCGCAACTATTCCTGTACGTACGTACGTACAGCATGTCGGACATTTCGAGTTTCATGTCTTCAACCTGCCTTCGACCCGATTTAATTTTTACGCGATAATAAAAAAAATACCTTCATGTTGTCCAGGAATAGACGAAGAGAATGAGTGGTCAATTTTAAAAATATCGAAGAATCGGAAAAATTTTTGTTGGTGAATTCCATACTTCGCCCGCCTTGCGTCAGTAGGCGAAGTAATTATTTCTTACCGGCGTGGAAATTCCATATACGAAATATATGACATTCTGAGGATTTAGCCATTATTTTAAACTTTCTAATATAAATCATTTTATAGTTTAGAATCTCGAGGACGCATTATTTTTAGTGTGTGCGGACATTTTCACGCTCTTTTCACGTTATATATAGTATCGGTTAATCAAAAAGTTACGAACTAAAACTGTTTTATCACAAAAATGTATTATAACATCAAGGTTTGTCCACTAGAATTTCAACAATTTTGAATTCACATTCTAAAAAATCATTCAATTTAACAAACACAATGTTATTATTGTTGCATATTATAATCCGAAACTTATTTTGAAAACAAATAATATAATATGCGCTGATGATTTAAGAGGGTCTTCAAGTGCTCATTCGCAATAAGGAATAATCTATCTTATAAGTGCATCATGATAAAATCTGAATTGCATACGTGAATTGCTTAATGAATTTGTCGTCCGCATATATCTGGATCAATTAAATTTCCAATTTATCCAGTTTGGTTCTTTTTAAATATTAGACCGAATCTATAACATGATATGAATATATATATATATATACATTGATATATATTGATTATACATATATACATATATATATATAGTCAATAAGAATAAGAAGCCCAGTTCATGGATGCTTATATCAAATTTATATCGATATATGTATATAGTCCCTATATTCAGATCTGTTTAAATCTGAATCGATTAAGTTGTTCACAGATCTGGTCAGTTTTCTATTTATGGTATTTTATTGGTATAGATTAAAATCTGCCATTTTTCCTCTGCAAGATCATTTTATTTTTCACTCGTTAATATAGCATGCGCAAACGGATTGATAAATTATTCAGTATATGAAAATAAAATGAAGTGCGCGCATTTCGGAAAGAAATATTGATGGTAAAATGAACGTTTTCGAAATGTATAGATAGTAATAAGACGTAGTAGTAGGGAAACACCGCAAATTATATTGGAGTAGGTTATTTACTAAACAAGTTCGAAGAGACTTAAAATCCACGTATATTTGACGCGACTTGCGTGAGCACTCAAATTAATTGTTTTAGCGCGACAAATCATGGCAACTGCAAAGATTTACGTATGCAACAATTACGTAGACACGGCGACGATGCGAATCGAGCCAGAATTACACGTCTCTCTTAAAATCGAGTAGCTTCCAAGATCTAATAAGGAATCCTTCCCCAAGGCCTTTGGCCTTTCATCGAGAGCAGTGCCTGACTCCAATCTCCCTTCATTACATATACGTGCCAGAATTCATTTTTGTCATTTTGGATATAATTTATTCACTTCTTATTTATTTATATAAGAGGACATCGCTGCGTTGCATATGCAATAAACAATTCGAAAACACCGAAAAGAAAGAAAGTACAAAATGCAACAAAGAATCCTATAAGTATTTAGGATAAACAAATGGTAATGTCAGTAATTGATTATTACCTCTGGTACTATATTTAACATGGAAGTTGTTATAAATAGTACAACTAAACTATATATTATATAGAAAACGCACAATTAACGTATAATGTTTTTTCTTAACAAAGCATATATAGTAATGAAATAGGCATTCTGATGCCTTCCTTTTGAATAATCGATACTAGTTGAAGTCATTCTCCGCCATTCATTATTAAAATACACTGAACCAACAAAAAAAAATATTGAGGCAACTGGCGGTAGAGTAATATTTTTACGGGACATAAAAGGCCAGAAAGATCACACGCTAATTTTTTACCTCTCTTCAATGTCTCCAATATAGTTTTTGCAAAGAGGGTGAATATGGCGTCCCTAACAGAATTTCGAGCGTGGCATATAGGGTCGATTTTTCCAAATATCTTCCAATTTCTATATGTACTAATTTCGTTAAAAGTAAAAATCAATACTTTTTGGAAGAGATTTATCGAAATAAAGTTTATTATTAAGAACACCGCTCAAATTATGCCTGGGGGTATATGCGACAATTTTGTATGGATACCTTTGTCTGTTTTCATAATAATCGGTAGTTTAAAGCAATAGGTAAAACATATATGGGGGAAATTGGAAGATATTTGCGAGTTATTACAAAATGAAAATCTTCCTCCCTATATTATAATGTCTATATTTTTTAGGATCGTTCTTAAACATATCACTAGACGCCTTTAAGAGATTCAGCAATATAGACTCATATTAATTGTTGAGTTAGTTGAAAAATAATCAATTTTTTCGTACTCGCAGATTTGAATAATAATTTATTACGATGAATATCACATTACAGCTCATCTTAGCATGATTTTTTGAAATGTTGCCACCTTTCGTTTTTACATTTGTAACGGTATAATCGATTTGGTCCATTTTATTTAATTTTTAGGATTCTGCTCTTGGTGCTTTCTGATTTGTTGCGTATTAAATTCATCCTATAGTTATCAAAAAAAAAAAAAGTAAAAAGTTGGCGGAGTGTTTGTTTGATGATACGTGGGGTCAGATTCGAATGATACTTTCATCGAGTTCAATCGTTTTAATGGCAGTGTATTTGAAGAGACCTCGAGGATCAATTAAAATTAATTCGCAGTACTTAAACTATAGTAATCGAATGTAATGTTGGTACAGAACTTTTTGTTTGAAATTTGGTAAAGAATCACTCCACGCAATGTACTGTCCACACCAGTTGTAGGGCAAATTGTTGATTCCCAACGTTATTACGACCGCATTAAAACGGCAAAACACAAACTGTCTGCGCAACATTAACAGCCGGAAACTTGAACAGCGATTATCTGAAACCGCCCTGTCAGACCTTCGCGATACAGGAGGTAAAAGTTTGGAGCAACCGCTTTTAATCGCCTGAAAAACGGATTAGCTTTTAGTATGAAGTTTGCGACCTTCAAAAGTTTGAAATGGCTCTGATAAAGCAGAAAAGTCAGGGATGATATGAAGATGCGGGAATCATATATTATCAACTTTAAACCATGTTGCTACGACGATAATTCATTATGTATACTGAAATTACTGAAAACTATCACGACTGTCTTGACATCTACAATAAAAAGGGTTTGAAACAAGGCGTGCGTATACGTGGTCTTATAAGTTTCTAAATAGATAATAGCTTTGCAAGTAAAGTTTGTTGTTGAACGTTGCCATTTTTAAAATTCTTATATTTCTTGGCATTTAAAATTTCGAAAATATTCACGTGTAGCTCTGCAGATGAAAAACCCTCTAAGAAAAGAAGACTTGGGTTAGTCGTATATATCAAAGCGGATATATTTTTTAAGTTTGAAGAAAAATACATAAAAATGTATGGAAACTGTCCATAAAATCGCGTCGTCCCTTGTACTTTGTTTTATCTTTGTTTTCTTATCTTATTTCTTTCAAGTCTGGCAGGTGCTGCGTCATTGTATTGCCATACGTAAATCTTATACCGCGTGTTTTGCCGGCAGTGACGGTTATTTACAGAGTTTACTCTACGGGGCTACTGCCAGCAAGAAACTACAGGTGAATCCGCGAACTTTGCCAAATATTCTCTCTACGCTAATTGTTATGGCATCCCTATAATAGGCCTCCGATTGGTCTTCGTCAAACTCTGCATCCTTCGCGTCAATGACTGTTTGCTTTCGTTATTTTTTACACGGCCATTACAATTATGATTTCGTGGAACGTATTAATAGCCCAACGTTGGAAATGATACTGAAACCAGGGCTTTTATACCGGTCTGGAGATCATGATTCTAATTTAGTTTTCATAAACATTGGTTTAATTACGTAAATCGTTTTGACATAAATATCAAAATGCTCTTTTGCTTCGTATACCCTGACAGACACGTAGACGCCGATATCGGTACCTCTTGCAACCCATATGACTTCGTACAAAATAAATGAATATTTCAAAAGTGATCACTTTTCATGTTTATAATACGTTTTTTTAGAACTTTAACGTTTGGACGTGCGTCCAGAAATTCGCCCGAGCGAGTTGAACGATTATTTACGTAGAATTGACGCCATATAAACGACTATTCTAGATAGAGAAATACGGAAATGGATCTCAAATGACCATATTATACTCCACCAAAAACATATCCAGAAAAAAGATTATAGCTAAAAATTATTTTTACTGCAAATTAATAGGATGCTTGATATTTGCACAAATTTATTTTGTTTCCAAGAAAATAATTGTCATCATTTTTAACAAAAAAGAAATACTTCAAATCAATAGGCACGTACCTTAATTAGTAATGTTTCCTTATACCCTATATTAACTACATTTCTAGAATACCTACAGGGGCGAAATACACCTAAGACTATAAGTGCATTTTTCATCGAGGTGGTCAGTATTCGAAATCAGTCACGAATATCGCATGTGATAAACGTTAGCCAATCGCGAATCATCGATCGAAAGTTCATCTAACCTAATCTCACATTATAGTACAATTAGTATGCAAATTTTATATAGATGATGAAAATTGTCGACAACATATATATATATGTATAGGAGCCACTGGATAATGCTCAAATTTGATAAACCATTAAAACAAACAATGAAAGGTTAGACTAGATTTGTCTCTGTTTTGTCTATGAAAGAAATATAAATTCACGATTGATTGGCTAATGTTCATCAGATATGCGATGATTATCATCGACTTCAAGAATTGGCCCCCAGATGTGATAAAAAGATCGAATAACCGATTTTCTGATCATAGTTTAGCTCGCAAATGTCAATGTGAAATCTTTTAATAAAAGCGGCAATGTCAAACAGAAGTCAACAGCTCCGAAGAAAATCAATATCGTCTATTGTCAACAATGAAACACCTATTAGAAGAGACATAAAACAGAAACGTAAAGGCGGTGTCACTGAAAAAACTTGGCGACATAAGTCATATTGTAAAGAGTAGATACGTCACTCTTTAAATTTGGAAAAGCTTTCATGGCGTGAGGAAATGAGTGACGCTACATATCATATATTCACACATATCGTAAATTTATATTTGTGAGCTGAAATGTACGGATAAAAATACATGCACAACAGAACTTAGGGGCGCGGCGCTGCCGTTGCGGAACGGTTTGTGAAAAAAGTTTTACGAAATACACGTCTCACGTGCGCTCCGTTCCGGCAAACAGAAAACGAGTTCGATTACAGTATCGTCTTATTATCTTTGGGCAAATGTCCACGAAAACATTATGCGATACATGATGTGTGTATTTCATGTGAATTATCTTTCTCAAATTAGGTACGTAACTGAACAAGAAATTTATTTTAGGCAAATACGAAAGTATAAATAAATAAAAAAATATTCTACCCCATCTTGCTATTCGACAATAGCATTCCACGTTCTAGACTCTAAAAGAAACAAATGATGTAAAAATTATGCTCTAGTTAAATAGTTAATAAGAAATATTTGCAATATACACGTATATTTCTTCATTTCCGACCTATGATAATGAGCAAAAGATAAATATAATGTAGTAGAAACAATGATTTCTTGATCCTTTTCAATATGTACATATATAATACATGTAATAAATTTACGAAATTACTTTGAAACTTTGGATCATGCTAAGTTGGTTTTTTGTAAAGAGAATTCAGTATATCAACTTTTCCTAAAATCATTGACCCTTCGAAAAATCCAAAACAAATGATCAATATGGAGAATATGAGGAATTCTATTAATACTTGATATTCTGAACAGAAATCAAAACATCTCAATCAATTTTAAGCTTCATAATAGATAAAAAAAAAACATCTTAAATATTTCCTGGTCAATGAAGATCCTGGTTTGATTTACTGCTGATCAGAATTTGATCCATAATATTTCAAACAACTCATTCATTATTATCAGTGTTTTTTTTTTTTTTTTTTTGTTCGACAACTGTTCGAACCCTTGGTAGTCCTCTATAGGAACTGCAGTTGTACTAGGCCCTAACAATGGAAATTGCACAGCGACCGATCAATGGAAGTGATAAATTTTATCGAATTCATGTAAATCGTAAAAAATGGCAAAAAACGCGCAACGTTTATTTATTTAACTGTTTTATAAGACACAGACTTTATTTGCGGCAAAATGCAAAATGCAAAAATTCATACGAAAGCTGCACTCTTCACCTTTAAAAACGCACTTTGATTTTTGTCGATACGACACTCTGATCAAAACATATCGCATTTTTACCGTCCAGTTGAGACAAATTTCATTTATAAACTAGGGCCTTCGCCCCTGCGGCCTCCGGCCGCCAACCCCACCATGGGGCTCTGCCCCCTGGACCCCCGGCTCGCTTCGCTCGCAAGACTGTCTTGATTCGGCCCTT
>JAPYZR010011203.1:0-17258 GCA_030522945.1 Trichopria nigra
GAACAGTTATTAGGCAAGATTTTTAGCCAAAGCTGTGGACAGTTTAAATACATTAATCTTGTGCAATATTTAGATAGTTTTGTAACAAAAAACTAGTTTCCTTATTTGTGTCTAGTTATTGTCCTTGTGGGAATTTTTGCTGTACACAGTTTTAAACCACTTAACTTAGCCAGAAAATGGACTGTATCCAATAAAACTGGACAGAATTTCAACCAGGGTTATTAAAAAAGTTTAAAAAGATGTAAAGTAATTAGCATGTAGAAATTATAAAATTTGAAAATTCAAAAAACATGAGATTCGAAGTATAAATATACGAATCAAAGGATTAGTAAATTCAGTTTCAATTAAAATTTTACTATTTATACTTTATTTCAAAGTTGATAAAATTGCAAATTTTTATATCTTTGTACGCCCATATTGAGTTTGCAAAAAATCGCGAATAGCAGTCCATTCATTGAAAATTGAGGTTTCACCTATCATTCACGCTCGCAAACACGTGTGAAAATAACCTGTCCAAGCATTAAACTTGAAAAGAATAGAAATAAATGTATTTTTAATTAAAACTCGATTTAAAATGATTTATATTTGATTATTAAGTATTAAATCGATATATATTTCAACTATTATTTTGTATATAATTATTTATCTCTTATATAACGATGACAATGGAAAACAAAATAAAAGTAGTCTTATTGATTAATTTACATAAATTAAGGTGGGATGTAAAATTTATAAAACGCTTGACTGCGATAACTTTAAAACGGCAATTAACTTACGAAAAAATACAGTTTATTTAATTATTAAAGTAAAACGTATATAAGGTTCTTCTTGTGAAAGCATTCTTTTTCTTTGACAGCTTGGCATAGGATCAATTGAACCACTTCAGAATGAACCTTTCAGTCTTGATCGCGGGGAAATGATCATTTTTTTCATCTTTTAGTTATCAATTATTAATAAAATGAATGGATAATTTCAGCAAGAAGAATATAAAAAATTTCTGTTTGAAATTAATTACTTCGTAATAAGTATAGAAAAGCTATACTGCGATTTTAAATTACGTAAAAGCTTCACCTTTATTATTGTAATTGGCGATAAATAATTAAAGTTTGCAAAATATTGAGGAAAAAATTCATAAGAATTAATAAACAATCATACGTTCACGTAATACAGAGTGTATAGTACACGTGAGATTTCATTTTTTCATTGATGATTTTATTGATGTCATACAATAATAATTTTACGACGATTGGACGTAGTGAAATGTGTTCGAAATACAATATTTATTTTAATCACGGAAAGATCATGTTTGTTTATGATTGGTTTTGGTATAAAATAATTAGTCAATATATATATATATATATATATATTAATCGAAAAATCGTAAAAATGTTATGAATATATTCTGTTGCGTATAGTATGCAATTGCATACTTAAGTGCCGACACACAGTTTTAATTAAATTTATTAGATAATTTTACTTTTATTAATTTATTTTTATTTTTAATATCAAAATATTTGTATTCTGATGACACACAAAATGTTTCACGTAATTTCGAATTTCCCGTTTATGATATACATGACATAGAAAAATTTGCCACGTGCAGTACTGCTATATATATATAATGCAATAAAATATGTATTTTTTTTTAAATCATGCGAGATAATGAAATATGAATAAAAAACTATATTGAGAACTAAATTATTACTTTTGGCCCGTATTAATTCATTTTTCGTGAATATCTTGGAGGGTTATTTGTATAACTATATTCGTAATAATTTTTAGGCATTGAAGGGTCATTATTTTGTAAAGACGAATTATTTCTTATTATTTTGCGTGACTTGGACTCGACTTTGATGAATGAATTTGTAGGTAATTAATTCCACCCCACAACACGTATCATTTTCATATAAATTTTAAAATCAGAACAAATTTTCAATATCAGTGCAGAATCTCTAAAACCAATAACTCAGACCAAATGAACGTGGAACTCTTCGTCGAGTAACATTGCTCGTAAATTGTCAAATCGATAATTGAATATCGGAATCGTGATTCGTGTAAACATGAGGAACATTTCGTAATATCGTAATATGGGTAATTCAATAGGTAACTTTAAAACTTGTCCGCTTACTGCCTTTTGTTCATAAATAGGTTAACGAGTGTTCGAGTAGTGCCTAGCGTGTAACACTTGCTTGATTACAATGATTAATCGTCGTCCTGCCGTAGCGATCCCAGCCTCACGCATGAAACCTTCATCTTATTACGTCGATTATTATATATACATAAACATACATATATATTCATACAAACAAATATATATACCCACGTGGCATTTAATGTCACAGATATATATCACAGTAATATCACAGCGGACATCTATAAGCGTTCTGTGATATATATGTAATATTACAGAGGTATTGTCATATGTCTGTAATATTAAATGCCGTCCAGGTGTATATATTTGTATTCCATATAATGCATCTCGATTCTGAACGTAAATAATTCGCGTGGGCAGTTCGCCTGAAGTTCCATTTAGTACTTAAACAATGAAATTGACGGCGAAAAGAGAATGATACGAGCGACGTTTTGCGGACGTTTATCGCCCTTTCACATATATTGCCTATTTAAATTTAATTCGCGTATCTTCATTTATGCATAGGAACTATTTTTAAACTTCTTTTGTTTCATTTTTGTCAATACTTATATATAAAATGTTATAAAAACCACAATAAAAAGTAAAAAATATGACCATCAGCCGACAAAACATTCTATTAAATTTAAGGTTATAAAAATATTTCTATCATATAACGATTAATTATGCATAAATATTTATCGCATCTGATAAAATACTTTTTCAAAGGAAAAATAATACTATGTACTGGAATTATTGGCACAGTTATATATAGTGAATCGAATATGTACATACATCAATCTGAGATTGTGCGGATGATTATATAATTGATTAAATATTCTCTATTACATCATGTAAAAGATTTCGGAGAAATCTTTTTATGTGGGATTGAACATTGTAAGTTCAAAAATATACTTCATGCAAGACAAACTTTTTTCATTTATATTAGAAAATCAACATTTCTAAAATGTGAGACCACGTGAAATATTAGTATCTGAAATAATTCCACTTTGCAGCTTCATACATTCAGAAATGGCATATTTTTTGTGTACTATAATCATAAAAAATAAACTGAAGTAATTAAAAAAAAACTAAAGTAATAAAAAAGAAAATTATATAGTAATAAGTGCAAATTATTATTACATTAATTTTATTCTTTAAAAGTTTCTGAATGTGAAAGGTTTTGGCAGAAAATTTCTTTCGAATCCCTACATCAAATCGAATATTAAAGATGAAAAAAAAGAATAAGATGAAATTAAAACGTTACAAAGGTATGTTAATATTTAAAATAACCGGTTTCTGGAGATCCTGAAGGTTATATATATATATATATATATATGTGCGTGTGTGTGTGTAGTAGAATATCCAGCGCACCATTTATGAGCACTTCAATATCCCGTGTCTTATAAGATTTCCTATTTCTTCATAAAATGAATAATAAATCTTCCGTAATTGATGGTTTTTAAGTATTTGCAATAGCAATTATTGTACTTTGTAAAATCTGTACTATTGTCCTATCAGCAATAAGCGCCGAATGGACAGTATGAAATTGGAAGATCCGTCAAGCGGAAGTTAATTTCGCCATTATCCGAAACTATATAGGAAATAAAACGGAGAAATGTCGACATATAATATTGTTCGTGATATAAATGGTCAAGCTTTTATATTTTTACATTCATGTTTAGATTTATGAATTTTTATTGTTACAATTAAGATGTACGTTTACGACTATTGTAAATAAATTTATTACGACGTTCGATTTATAGATTCAATTTTTATCTTTTCATCTCATGACCCTTTTTCACAAACTGTTATGAACAACAGAATATTTATATTCATATTGAACATTAAAAGACCTTAACGAACAAAATTATGTTTAAAAGTCTTGAAATGTTAACTATCTGGATGATAATATGTACGGTAATATCATACTTTAAAAGCTGTCACCTACTCGATATTTCATCGAAAACGATAGTAATTTTTAAAAGATTTAAGTTTGCCTTCCGTTACACTTTACACAAGAATGAATATGAAAACAAAAAGTAAGTAAGTCCAATATAAGCAAAATTCTGCATGCATCATTGTAAATTTGATGACTTTTGAAGTTTAGCCTTTATATTCGTAACACTGAAAAGAAACCCTCATATCAATTTCTTTGTGAGAATAGTGATTACTTTTGACAGCAATGTAGAAGTCCACGTCACGAACTGTCGGACATCATGAAATGCATTAATAGTGGCAGCAAAATGATATCACGTGACTCGGCATAAAATACGCGATGAAGTGACTGGTAGCCGCTAGGCAACAATATATCTTATGACAAAAAATTTGTCATTCTCAACTTATTAGAATTCTTGACATTATATATAGTTGACGACAAGTAAGTTGACGTTACTATTCTACTGCCTGGTTTTCATATTAAGAAATTTCCGTCGAACTTAACAAAATATTATGCCGAACTGTATGGAAGTTATATATACTTTTCTACTGCAATTAGTATAAGTATATATGTATATATACTAGTAGAATATTAACAACGTTAAATTATTTGTATGGACATTTTTATAAAATCGTACACGAGAAATCCATTTAAAATCATATACATGATATATTTAATGTTTGATTATATAATAATTAAATTAAATAATAACGATTTCCCGTGTACGATTGTAATATTATGATCAGAGAAAAATTTTTTTCCGCGGATGGCCTCGAAAAAAGATTTCTTTTATGTCGGTCTAAATTGGATAAAAAATTACGTCATGGATCGCACCGTAACGATCAAAACCGATAGAAGTGACGGATTCGTTGGTTACAACTTTTTGGTCGAATCGATGTCACATTCAAATAGCAATTTGCACGTCCCGTTTATTGAATAAGGCTTAACCTTCTCCCGGCACACCACGAGAGTAGAGAATTATATTGCTTTTACGACATCACGAAGAACCGCGAGTCGCAGAAAGTGCCTCATTTTACAATCGCGCCGAGCTGCTCAATATTCACCTATTAGTTCGTAATTGTCCGTGACTCATAATAGCCGGTTTTATTACTGTTATTTTATATGTTGTTTTTACGTAATTTTTATTCGAGCGAAATCGAGCGTTTGTTTACTTTTAAATTAGATCGAGCGGTTGCCTTGAAATTGATACAAATGATTTCACGAGTGACTGAACGTACGAGATCGTGAATTACAAATCGCGTCTGGTATAATGTTTTTCGAGACATACGGCAATTTTTATAGATATATATCCGTTGAGTCGTCGGTAACTATACTTGCAATCTATAATGGATCATTTGTGCACTAAAAACCAAGTGCTGTGAAGGATTGTGATGGATCACCTGTGTGAATTGCATTTAATAGAGTCATTTACGATTTTTTATCGAAGTATTATTAGACTTGATAAATTGCGTTTAACCAGACGTGAAAACCAATTTTATACTTTAGCTCCGATGTCTGAAAAGAGATGGTAATTTTTTTATCATGACTTTTCAAAATTCAATACTTTGGACCATCCGGCGGCGTGGGTCAAAGTCGTTATATTTGAATGTCATCCAGCGATTGTTGAAACACAATTTTCTTATTTATCCGAAATGAACGATGTAATATTATTTACTTTACTGTGTTTACTAAGTAATTCAATAGTGAACTATACTATTATTCCGACATCACCATTATCGTAAATTGTTGACTTAATAGTTCCTTTTCGTATAAGGGATAAGATATATATATTGGCACTTAACTGGTAGTTGGAAATGTTTCTGAAGACAATTTTAACTAAAAATGTTCCATACAAAAATTTGATCCAATCAAAAGGCCCTTATCATTTATTCGAATACATTGTTGTGAGGGGCCAACATCCCGATCCATTATAATTTAAACACGCGCTGATATAGCTCAATGATATGTGTCGTATATTAAATGTAATAAAATATAAAAAATAAGTGTATGGTTTAATCTTCAATTTTCTGACCTTATCTCCTGTTTGTTGTAGAAAATCCTTCATTTCGTGATTTTTCACATAGATACGCTAATGCCTAGAATATCTTGTGCGGTTTCAAGTCCCCTGTTTCTTCGCAGCGAAAGGAAGAATGTCACATGAGCGTCGATGGTAGAAAACGAGTTTTTGTACTTCCTTTTTCAAATATGAAGACCAGGTTGTAATGATCATCGTGGGATAGATCGCTTCGATCAATGTCGATATCTTCCCTTACGGAAATGTACACCAAAAAATATTGTTCGGGGTCCGAAATGACACCCAAGTCGGTGTAAACACTAAAAAAATGGGTGTAAACACTAAATTACACCCAATTGGGTGTCATTTCGGACACCGAACATATTTTTTTCTGTGAGGGTTGTACTAGTTGTATACTTCAATTTGTCTGCGAATTCTGCTAAAGGTGTGGTCATTAAAGTTCAACACAAAATGTTTGAAATAAGAAACAGATTTAAAAGAAAAATAATGCATATTAGTGACAAACTAAAATTAATTTCGATATTTCGATGCAGAAGGGTAATAAAAACAGAACTTCGGATATCATAAAAATGTTTAAAGATGAAAGTTTGTAAAATGCAATGAAAATGGTAAAAGGTTAAGGAATCTAAATACACCCACAATAATAATATATAAAAATTACACAAAATTTTTAAAGCACAAGAACGAGATCAATTTATAGTCCAAAAGATTTAACATATAATCTAGTCGTATATAATTTTATGTTTTAAATTTTAAGATAAAAGACTAAACACTATATATACTGATATTACTTTTAAATTACTTTTCAATAAACCATTGTTTTCAAGTTACGGGCAAGCTGGTTCTTAATAATGTGACTGCAGTAATCGTTCGCAAATTGAAATAGTCGCTTGGATTAAGGTCAGCTGCGTACCCCCGTATATAGTTAATTATTATGCCGGTACATATCCTAATTAAAGCTGATACGGTTTTCCTCTTGTCGCTTTACGAACTGTAAAGAGCGTAAAAAATAATTTTATACAAATGTAATTAGTTTAGTTATCGGAGTAATTTAGAATGAACGCAATTGAAACGAAACTTTGATATATTACTTGCAAAATAGTAAAAAAGTAGTGATTTATATCAAATCGGAAGTGGAAAATAATTTCTACCGCTACAACTTTCAAAAGACCATTGAAAACATAACATATTGATAAGTTCCAAAATGATTATTTTACATTGCTTATTAATGAAGTTATGATTCACAAGAATTTAGATAAACAACAAGTGGATGGAAGTTTGTTTTCATAATTACTTTCATGCAAAACTTGATTTCATATTTTTTCTTAGAAGCGTGTATGAAAATAAACGATTATTTTATATGGCTTCTTTTTGAACTCTTTTTACTTTCTTGTAAAGGTGTATAGCGCAATTCCTTTACCGACAAATAGGAATGACATTGGAAATCGATACCAATGCGTTATAGTATATGCGTTATGTACCTGTACTTTAAGAATTTCGCAGTATATGCGCTGTGATGTAAGAAATTATATAGTTTTCAAAATGTTAGTCCAAGGATTATGTTGAAACCACACTAAAACGCCACGCAAATAAACGGATGTATTCGTTTTTTTTCCAATTATTTAAACATTTCTAATAACTTATTTCGCTATTAATATTGTTATAATATAAAACATTGCACATATACTTGTAAATATTTCGAAACGTCTCCACTAAATTTCGAAACAATTTATGCGCAGTTTTGCAGTTAAGAAGTTGCACTCTTGAATAATCACATACCCATTTCATAATGTAGTATAATAAATATGAGAATAAATTATTCAATATACAAGTAATACATATCATATAATATTATTCACATTATTTCTTTACATTAAAAAAATTTTTCCATAAAAATGCAAGGAACATACCGATTTTCAATGTCAACGCGTATAATACCACGTTTCTGTGTAAAAATAATATGAAGATTACATAACAATTAATATATTCAGAATATCCCCCTATTGATACAACAATGAATAGAAATCGATTTCTTATATATATACTTTACATCTTTTACCAAACTAGTGACATTTGCCGTAATATCCCAACGATAAATTTCTCTCTTCTTTTGACCCTGACCTATATAAGCATTTCATGTTACTTTAGAAAACTAATATACAAAAAGAGAAATATGAAAAGAGTTTTGAACCAGTCGAACTCAGAAAGTAAAAGTTGCATTACGTATTACAATAAAACTTTCTCAGAATCGGAATATAACTATTATAAATAATAGAAACTTGTAATAAATCAATGACATAAAATGATCTTTTTTTTCTTTATGGATATTTTTGCCGATATACAGTTATATTAAAATAATATATTTATATATAGGATTTAAACTATAATTTCCAATCAATTTTATGACTTTTAATGTTACACGTTTTATTTTGTATATATAAAATTTGAGAAAATTTCATTATATAACTTTAATTTTATAATTTTCTGACTTTCCGTGGTAGAGGAAAACAATTTATTGTTTTATCCTAGGAAATAATTTAATTTCATGTTCCGATTACAAGTAACTTATTATTTGTATAGGGCCCGCATCGGAGATTAGACGAAGAATATTGAATTTTGTCAAATCCGATAAAATCATACCCTATATTTTTTCATTAGTACTTTTTAGGAAATATTATGTATCGACTATTAAAGTATAATTCGTTTTAAGCAGATATGATCAGATCTTCTCAGAGTTAGTCAATGTGAAACATTTATTTTCGTTCGTTTTAATAATTGAAAATGATATAAACGCGTATGTAAAAGGATGGGGCGAATAATACTTTCTTTTTTTTTTTCTTTGATATATTTGACGGAACAGTTGAAGAAAAAAAAAAGAAGTAAAATGGGGCGAATGACATAAGAATGATTATACATATATTAATCAGATTATGATGCGATAACATTTCGAATAAGTATAGAGCTAAAAACAAGATACCTACATTGATATTACACCATTTTCTCCAGTATATGTATATATTATCCGAGAACTGAAAGTAGAATTTCAAATTAATTTGTTTGATTAAAATTTCAAATTTCTTCTTTGTAATTATACTAATTATACTTGTTCTATAGCTTTTAGTTTTCACACATTTCTCTATAGAAACAGTCGTGTAAGGTATAGTCGAGTTAAAGGATTTACCTAGTTGTATGCCATTGCTTAGGCATGAAATACGCATCAGGATATCGTGTCAATATTCATAATCCACCATGAATATACCATGTAATATTTAGGTTGCAGATATTTTCCTTTGATCCACAGATGTAATCTGCTTATATGTGCGTTAATATTACCATTTTTTCATAATTTATCATTTACATTAGGTTCTATTCGTCAATTTGACAATTAATTAAATTTTGAAAATACTCAGTACAGAAAACGATTGATGTTTTTTGGTTTATTAGACAAATTCTTTTATATTTTAATTTTTACACTCTTGCGACCACTGGATTAATATTCGGGCGCTTTATTCAATCGCCAAAGTAAACTTACGTTAAATACGGAATGAGTTAACTTTGGGAATAAACGTCGCGTATAACCGAAGCTGAGAAACGCCCGCAGCCGTGCGACATGCTGCAATTGCGTATTACGCGATACCGTAAACCTTGTTTAGAGAAGCGATTAGATTATCACGCGTATATACCTAGCACATACGGAGCCCTTTGTCCCATCTCGTGTGCACAGCGATTAATGCCACCTCAGTATTCGATATATTATAATGACCTGCTTCTGAATCAGAACGATTGGTTCATTCATATCGGCAAATCGCGTCGTAATCGAATAGCACTTCGGTGGTGAGACTAATTGAGAAGTGACGTCGTTTAAGTCCGTTCACGAGTCCATGTTGGGTATACCAAAATATCACCTGCATTAATGGCGGAAATTACACGATAATAAGGAATTGTCGTTTTACATTGTAAACAAACCTTTTTTATTACTTACATTTTAGTTATTTAATAATACACACGTAAATTTTGGTTATATAATTCATCATTGAGTTTACTTACTCATTTACTAGATATTTATTTATAAAATAGAAACGAGCCCCGATTTTAATTGGCCATCAGCTATGTATCGAATATCAATTACTAACGGACCACTTATTTTGGCAGCGTGCCTGTAAACACTCCGTCGAAAGTCTCTATATCATCAATGGCTGATACTGCGATGATTGTTCACATTATATCAGACCGCAAGAATTGGAACGACATTGAAAAATTCTGCGACACTTGACAACTCTTAATTTGAATTTAGTATAAAGAATGAACAAATTTAATTTTGTTTAAACATAAAATGAGATGCACTTATAGAATAAAATTTTCTATAAAACTAGGATTTTATGAAAAATTGATTGCAATTTCCAGAAAAATCTTTGTTAAATATTGTACTTTGTTATGAAAGGGTTCAATATTCGAGACCCGAATTGGTTGGGAGTCTACGAGACTTGAATTGATATAGGAGTATTTCGCAAGCAATGTGTATTAATATGCATGCATATACTAGATATATTCAAGCACATATATACCCGCCCTATCGTCGAAAAAGGTGCAAAGGTCCAATTAAGCATGATCTTGAATATTGGACAATTTCATAACAATGTTTGGCAATGATTTAGGTAAATCACTTGAACAAAGGTTCACTAGGCACAAAGCTTCAAAGATGTCTAAGAATATATGCTCTTTGGGAAATCCCATTCCAAATTCTTGAACATCATACTGTACGCATTATACTGTACACTACATACTGGTATCGAGAGATACCAATTTACGATGTATATTTTCAGATGTTTTAATAGCGAAATGAATATTCCATTCACAGCACTCGACCTATATATTTTATATTTAGTAAAAGATGCATAATTGATCACTCGTGATTATAACGGATCTATTATTTTTCGTTTCAAGCACGGTACCGTTATCGAGATTATCACATGCTATTTAGCGTAGACCTGCGGTAGAAGAATTTACGGCATCTTCTAAAAATGC
Source organism: Trichopria nigra (assembly GCA_030522945.1). Lineage (NCBI taxonomy): Eukaryota > Metazoa > Arthropoda > Insecta > Hymenoptera > Diapriidae > Trichopria > Trichopria nigra. The sequence goes on from JAPYZR010011203.1 coordinate 11,128, forward strand.
TTTCACAAATGCTACATTTTTTCCTGATATACATTAAGATATGTCGTACATATTATTAAAGTATACTAAAAATTGTATAATTTTCAATTTCTTTTATTTATTATTTATAATCCTATTATTACAGTCGAAAAGTTTAGACCACACGTGTTAGAAATAGATTTAATTTGTATATAATTTTAAGTTGTAAGTTTAAACATTAAAATAAATTAACGATAGTCATTATAAAACTATATATATAAAACTATATATAAAATTGTATATAAACTCACATCAATATATACGAAAGGATTATTAACATCGATAACTAAGCGCACTGGGAATTAAATAAAGATGAAAGGAATAACATATCAAAGTACTATAAACATAATATATCGAGAATGTTAATGTTTATCAAGATAATAATAATTATTGTTTGAGCTACATAATGAGATGATTCTTTTATTTGTTACTATACAGCGTATATACAACGGATGTCTGTTTTTTTTTTTTATTTTTCTTGTAAACGATAAATTATAGAAATGTGTGCAACATTATTTATTTCTGCAAAGTGAGAAATTGGAAACTCATTTCCATTCTAAAGACTAAAATATGAAATTTTAAAAATTAAGAAATTTCATGATACCACATCAGACATATATGCATTTTGTTCTCTGAATAATAGAATATTTCGTTCTTAAAAATTGTTTATAATTTTAACATGTTTTTTTTTTCATTCCTAACGAAATTATATAAAATATGAAGGATATTGTTTGTTTTGTCTGATTTGATTTTACTACTGGTGCAGGGTGATTATAAAATTATTTGAACTCACGAACTGCAAAAACTGATCTAATCGATCGTAAATTTTATTATGTACGTCTGTTCGATCGCGCTGTCGATCTTCGAGTGCCGAGATTTTCCCAGCAAGTTTGCCGGCTCGCAAATTATCGAATACAAATATATTGGAAGGACGGTAGTTCCTATGCGGAATGATATATAAACACAATATGCGTGTATTTTACATATATACTAGACGTGTATATGTGTATATGCGTGTACAATAGTCGAAACATTGTTAAACCCATAAATTCTCTTTATAATTTGTTGATAAAGACAAGTCTCGTTATTCGTACCCCCTAGTAAAAAATGACACCAGTTTCTGTCCATCAGTTTTTCTGACCTCTATTATGTTAAAAGTAATTGAGTCCAGAAAAAATGGCCATAAACTGGCCTTATTTTCTATTAGGTCCCTCGTAGTAGTATTCCTATTTTTTTTTTTTTTTTTTTTTCTATCACATCTTGTATTAATGATATTTTGAAAAAATTATACCATCAATTGTATGAATATATGTACGAATGACGGATTCCCTTTTTTAATTATACCATTTCTCTGCTACACTTTGATCTTTCTCAATTAAAACAGTTATTCTAAGGTGCTGCAATGGTGCTCATTAGAATGTCCTCGATCGTGGCTGCATGACACCTTGTGGCGACATCGCACACTCTCTCTCTCTCTCTCTCTCTCTCTCTTCCTCACTAGATCAACACGGAACTCGAGCTTTGCGCGTGTCTGAAAGTACATAGCATCTCATTAATATTCTTCTTTATACCCGGGTGACCCCGACCCTTCACACCGAGAATCTGACGAGCCAGGACAAACCTAGAAGGGCCTAATTTTGCCTAGTTCTATAACTAGAACAAGCGTCGCTTCCGAAATGACCGACAAACTTCTAAATTTAAATATGGTAAAACTTAACAACCCTTTTCGGGGGATGTTTTTCAAATATACACTTCATATATATATATATATATATATATATGCTCATCTCACATATACTATAATGTAAAAATACCGATAATTCATTGTCAATATCCGTAAAATCAGAGTGTAGTTTTTAGGATAGCAATTGGTCAGATTTCAACATGACATTTTTCTCATTTTCAATTTTCGTTCAATTTTTGCTTCGATTTATATATTCTAACATATTTATTTTAGCCAATAACAAACCAAACGATGTTTTACATTACGAGTATACTTATTGCAAACGCTACATTACAACCATTACACATTAGTGGAATCAATTCTTTAAATTCCTTAGAGTGATATAATCAGTGCACTCTTTTAAGGAAAAAATTTCACGTTTACACGAAGATCTTTTGATTCCCTTTCATCAGAATGCAATATAAATCTTGACGATAATTGGACAATTCATATTCAAGAAGAGTGACTGGATTTTCACTGGATGATTGTTAAATGCACTTAAAAAACGATATTAAATTTATTTTCAAGTATTGCGCAATAGTAATGTTTAATTGTAAAATATGGCATGTTCGAATCTAACTGCAAGATATTAAAAAAAAAAAAAAAATACATGCAATTTGGTGTTTAATTTAATTTGGTTCTAGTGCGGTAAACTCAAATTTTGGTAAATCCGATTCCGCTATAGAAATATGTCATGCAGATGAAATACTATATATATTACATAAAAATTCTGAAACACAGCATGTAAATCTGAACAAAAGAAGGATGTGAGTCTAATATCTATAACATGTCTTTAAAAGACTCTCAATTAAAATTTTGCATGAAAATATATCGAGATAATATATACGGATTTTATTAATGTTAAGACGATGACACCATTCTCTCTATTTCTTAATAACAATAATCCATCATATAAAAATAATAAATTACTAATTTATTAAAAAAAGGTTTATTGAGATTAAATAATTAAATAATTAAATAATTAAATAATTATTGAAATTGAAAATGAAATTTAAGTTTTTTAATTCTTTTTTTTTTTTTTTTCATGGCGCGTATGCAAATTTATGCTGTACGGCAGAGAAAGGTGTGGTCACAACATATCCAGGTTTCGTCCTGTCGGTAAGTAATGTCTGCTTTTGTATATACAATATGTGTTACTCCTTTTCGCAGTTTTATAACATTATCTGTGTATACCATATTTGAAGTAACGATTATGAGGTTGATGAAACATTTAAATAAAACAATTATTTATATTGGCCCTCCTCAATAAACATTTATTGTATTAAAAATCAAGTACACTGTATAGCGCTGCACTAATTTTGAAACTTTTGGATTATAAAAGAGTTAGCGCTCAAAATGCTTACTTATTTGCGAAAAATTGATAAATTTTTGAGAAATTAAATTACTAACGATTCCATAATGACGTTCATTGAATACGCGGTTTATCCAGGACTCCTTGCATTACGAAATAGCTGATCATATTGATGATATTGCATTTTTTTTCCCTGAATGTGTAATTATGATTTTCTTCTGAAATTTCTCTTCGTCGTTGTTTCTGGATGAATTTAAAGGCTTTAATTTTTATGTGAGCAAAACACTTTTTGCTTTTATTAATCAAGTCGTTCGAGATGAAAGAAGATGCCGGCATGTCGTCTTTTATTGGAGTACTTATTAAAATATTAAATCTCATGAAAATGAAAGGCCGCGCACATTTTCAAGATCCTGCAGTTGGTAATCTTCTAATTTTCAACTTGTTATTTGTTATTATTCTTCTGATTAGGATTTCTTTATTTTTTATTATATTTCGGTGTTTTTGCAAATTCTATTGTCAAATTAGTCAAAGTCTGAAAAAAACTTAAAGACGAACATTTTTTTTTTAAGATATAAAAAGCTCCCGTACATCAGTAGTGTAATACATTTTTTAATAACAAAATAACTTTTTCCGAAAAAAATATAAGCATGGGTTCTATGAGTATCATTCTTAGTGAATTAAATTCTTATCAAATGTGTAACTTTGAATGATAATTTATTTATTGACATATCTAATAACTATTTAATTAAATTGCGAAAACACTAAAAACCAACTAATACTCGAAGAAGTTCATCTAAAAATTGCAAGTAAAAGGTTTTTTATGTGATAATTATTTTTTGGCATAAAAGTACATTAATAAGAAGGCAAAAAAATTAAACGAAATATCATTTCCGAAATAAAAGGAAATTCGCTTACATATATATTAATTTTTTCTGTAGTTATATTCTGTAGTTATATGTGTACCTTCATATTTGCGAATTTTTCAGAAAGATCCCAAATCAGAAAAAACTTTATAAGTATACCTTCAAAATGAATGCCTATATATAAATACTGAAACTAATATATTGAAAATATGCATAGGCAAACTGTTATTTACAATCTTTAAAGCAGATTTCTTTATCGACGTTATCGACACTTAAGAAGACTCGTATCATCTAAAAATGAACAATTAAATTATTTCAGTGATTTCTCAGGTCATTCTCAACTGATTTCACTTAAATCATTTCTTTTATATAACTTTATATATATTGCTTAAAATCGTAGTAATAAAATTCATCATTAAATCAAGTTCTTGTGTACTCATTAATCCACTTGATACGTTCAATATTAATGAGACGAATTTTCATTTCAAAAAAAAAAATTAAAAGTAATTTTAAAATCTCAACTGATTTTTATTTAAGGACGAAAATTATTAAACATGAAAAAATATTCAAAATTTGACTGCAGAATTTCTTTATCAAGAAAATAATTATTACACTCATTTCTATTATACTCGTTTAATTTATTGGAATGAAATTTTACTAAATATTGTCGCAGCCTTTTTTCGAAGTATTTAATTATAAATCTTTTTACAACATTGATTTTAAAAACATGCCTTTTTATGCAGCCTTTTTGATTTTTCTCCTTTTAAAAATGTTACTGTATTTTTTATAATTTACAATTATCCACATAACAATTTTTAATATTAAAATATATAAAATAATCAATACAGCAATTTGTTTCGATTTCACACTCGCGCAGTGAAAGGAATGTAATAAACTGAACACAGTATATATATATATATACGGTAATAAAAATGTCATCGTATGAGATTTCATGGGTTTTCTATTTTGAAGACGTGCCGTTCAAGTAATCACGCACTCGAATAACTGTATATACGCACTTGCGTAATCGCACATGTGTCGATAGGGTATATGGCAAACTGAAAGACTGTGGAAAAGAATAAGTAAGCGAATGTCGGTGTTTTTACTTTTGCGATACCGTCATCGATGGGGGACCATCACGCCGTGTTATCGCGACCGCTTGCCATCGTAAAATGTGAAATACGAGCGTTTCGACGCGTCACTGTGCGTAAAAGCTCATTCCTGTAATATGCTTGTGTGCCAAGAGATGTTTTTTATGTGTTCCGATTTTTCACGAGCTCTAACGTTATACGTTACGTGTGCAACATACTCGATTATTAGCGGAACTGAAACTGAAGGAGCAAGAATGGAGTATAAGTGCAAACAGTTTGCCATGTTGCTCCTATATAGTTTTCATATATGCGCAAAAGAATTAACTGATGGGATCCAACTATTGGGTGTCCTCACCTGAATAATATTAGAGTATTGTCATGATTGTTGTAATACTTTCACAAATACCACAGACCTTGTTAGTGAAGAATATATTTGCTCACTTTTCTCGAGTTTTCATCATCCTTGCTGAACCTTGGTTTCTTTTTCTACTTAAAATATAACGATTTTAAGTATATATACAGGGTGTCCCAGAACTGGAGGATATAATTTCAGGAGGCGATTCTTCGTGAAATTTGAAATTAAAAAGTCCTTTACCAAAATTATTCGATCCGACGCGCATAGAATTTGAATGGCGAGCAATTTAGAAAAAAAAATTACTGTTTTTTGCAATAACTCGGCTTATTTTCAACCTATATTAACGAGTGAGGGCGTATTTTAAAGATTTTTTCAAGTCCAACAATTTCCCATTTAAGAGCATATTATTTGAGTTGTATATTTCGGTAGTTACTATATGGAACATAAATGGATAAAATTGCCCTTTTTTGCGGTTTTTCAATTTTTATCGAAATGAAACGTGTGAAGGTGAAAATTCTTCGTCTTTTCTAGCTCTATAACTTTGGTTTATGTGATATTTAGGTAGCTATTTACCGGAATGAGTTAGATGGAAAAAACCGCAAAAAAAGGCAATTTTTTCCCTTTATGAGTCCATAACTATAGGGAAATATTCATCTCAGATAATATGCTCTTAAGGTGGCTCGGTCAAAAATTCGTACAATACAGAAAAAATTTAAAAAAATTGTACGTGTTCTTGAAACGTATTTGAATCCTTGTGCGAAATTTCAAG
>JAPYZR010011221.1:0-11028 GCA_030522945.1 Trichopria nigra
CAGAGTAAAAAATCATCCGAATCAGCTCATACACAAATTACTGGGGGAGTCGATCAAGAGTACCAGGCTAAAGAAATACAAACTACTACTACAAGAATATGATTAAAATAATGCAAAAGTTCTTTATATAAATAATTCAAATCTGTTATTTTCTCTTTACTTTTAAATACTAAATGATTATCAAAAATGTAACAAATCCTAAATAGATTACTCACTGGAGTAATTCTATTGAATTATGTAATTTTATCTTTCAAATGTAATTGTATCTTATCAAAAAAATTTACCTATTGTCCAATAATAGGGACAGATTGTAAATAATAAAGGAGTTAAAAAAAAAAAATCTTACGTTCATTATTCCACTCGATCTCGAATGAATTCTAAATCATTCCGAAAGATACTTTCTTTCGATTTCATTCTGCCTTTCCACTCCTAACGAATCCGAAATAATTAAACAATAACACCATTAAATAATAATAATAGAATCCTATAAAATAACAGTTTGATATTAAATCGACTGTATAGGTAACACAGCACGAATGTGTATATTTCATTAGGGTGCTATTTAAATTGCGGAAAGAATATTTCAAAACGTCAATTTCGTTCACCTCTCATGAACAACACACGGGACGTTCATTATCGCTGATTAATTGCTCGCCAGGGTTCCTAATGACTTCTGCTTTCGACCGCTGCTACCCCGCAACGGAACGCGAGCCATGAATGCACACGCAAAAAGCTTAAGTCTTAATAATTAATGGACGCTTGGTCTCGAGCGGGCACTCGACTACATGAAAGCAAGGATTGTATATCATACAATCTTATTATGTATATATATATATATATAAATATACTTAAATGCGTGTTCATGTTATATACATTCACCAGTATATAAATATCACCCATTGACAGTTTTCTGAAAAATTATTAATATTTTTATCAGAAAAAATCAAGGTTAAAAAATAATATTATAAAAATGAAAACGAACTCGAATGTCATGTTTACTTACTTTCATTATTACGTTGCCGATATAATATTATCCTTTCATTTCCTTGCATGACACTGGGGTCGACCAAAAATACTCGTTCTCTCGTTACTTGCGAGAAAACCCGATAGCGCGCGCCGCGTAACGGAGAATGAAGGTACCGTATGCTGCTTACAAGTCCACCAAGGCATGTATTATTTCGTTTCGAAAAGCAAGCTGACTCAATGTAGTATTGCGATTTATTTACTAAATGTCAACAAAGCGGAACAAATTTCGATTTATGAACATTTGCATATTGAATCTGAAAATAACAATTCTTCTAAATAAGTTTCAAAAATGAACTAACTCTGAAACCAGAATAACGTGATCATTCGGATAATTTCCTGAAATTAAAAGAAAATATACAATATCACCAATCGGTCACGAAGAATATATATGTATAAGAGATAAATTCTCTATACGGAAAACTACTAATTACGTATTTTTATTTAAAATCGATATGTACAAAAGTTTATTTATGAACAATCGCAGAAATGCACAATCGCATGTACACGTGTTAACTATATAAATTGTATTAAATAATAAATTACAAACATTATGTATATATTTATAAATTAAGTGATTCACGAGCAGCGCTTGAATCGCGTAATTAATTATTTCTACCGAGAATCGAAGAAGAGTTCAGATGGATGTTTCTTTTGATTCAAGCAAAGTTCTACGACTGTAAAGATAACGAGCAATCGGCGATCCATGGCACTTAGATGATCTTCTGTAATAATGGGAAGAACATTGGCTTCAGCTGCTTCCCATTCGAGCAGTTTCTTCAAGGCAATACTCAATGCTCCTCCTTTCAGTAATAATAATCTTTCCCACAATGCAGTGTGCATTCTACAATAGGAAACAGAACTTTCTCTCAAATTCATTTTCCTTAAAAATCTATATTCACGGTACGTTCTGTTTATGGAGAAAAGCATTTACTTACACGCAACATTGATAAAGCGGAGCCAATATGTCAATATGATCAACAAAAGGATTTCCCATACTTTTTCCATTATCAAATAGAAGAACTGCCGGATTGTGAAAGTCATTTTTCACCAATTCATAATGATGCCGATCGCCATTGTCCATCAAAAAATCAAATATTGCCGTATCGACGAGGTCTAAAAGTCGACTTGATAATTCAGGTGAATACATCTTGGATTTTTTCACCTTAAATAAGGAAATGTATGGTCGTAATTTAGTATGGTGAAAGTAAACAGCTAAAATGTCTAAAATAAGATAACAATAAAATGCAACATTTAAATAAATAAATAAATAAATAATCTTATCTCAACCTTGTCACAGTAACTCGAATCCATCTCCCAGGGTGCCATCTTATTCTTGCGGTAGGTACGCTGCCACGGATGTCGATGTTTTACAAGTTTGTACGGCATCCAAAGAATCAATGCACCTTCCAAGATGTTTCCAAAACCACAAACTGGATCTGTCGGGGTACAATAATGACAGACACCATAAAGACAAGTGTTGTTCCTGTCATCGTACATCGTCGTTTCTAGTTCTGGAGTAGCATTTTCCTGCACTTCTGTCTTCAAATTTACTACGGGAATTTTAATGATTTCATTATGTTTTCAAAAAGAAGTAACTATTTTACAAAGAACCTTTCCCGGTCCGAAATCAAGATAGGACTTTAATCGCCTCATTACTAACTTATTTCATTTCAATGATCCGTTCGAAGATTGCGGACCGGTACTAGTCCATATATTTATGATACAACAACCGTCCAATTAAATATTATATATAACAAGCCTGACAATATTATGAAAGTATATACAAAGTAAATGCGATGTGAAATGAACAAATGAAATGAACCTAAACAATTTTTATACTAATTCAGAAATTCATGAGACAGCAACGTGTAACAATCTATTATTGGCGGCATTCATTTTGATGAAATACCCAACAATTTTATTTGAAATTGTTGTATCAAGGATACGGATTTAGATATGAATGGCATGAAGACTCGCAGAACACGAGCCATATAAGGAATGACGAGGCGATCCAAGGTCGCATTACCCGTGCATGCCCCAAATGCCTTTTCATCCATTGAATGCAAACATGACTTTTGATATACATTTTTGTAAAAATAACACTTCTCAAATACCTATAAATCACATATGAATAATCAATGATTGAAACCTCGTAGGGTTTCAAAAAAACCGTGAATAAAGTAATTGACAAAACGAAACAGCTGCCTACTATTGGTAGTTTTAGTTGAATTTAAAAACTTGGACCAATTCAACTGAAAGGCAATGTGAATTCGCTGGAAAGCCAGAGGGGAATGCAGCTGGATTTTGTCGATGGAGATACGCATGTACATATATAAGATAAGCAAGGGCTTCACAAAAAGTGTGAAATACATCTGCTCAACGAGGATGAGCAATTATTTTCCATGCAATATTGATTTAAATCATACTTTTCCTCATTACTACCACAGGAACCCTTCGTAAAGATAGTAAAGAAGCTAAGTGAAAGGCTACAATTTCTGCGTTATGCCTGTCCTTTCCATGGTAAACAGGACCCTCGATTATTGTGTCTCTTGTATACCATTGCGGCTTGAAAATAGCTTGTGCGCCATTTTCCAACGTTAACATAAGTTTCAGTTGTGTCCCAAGCTTTGTATTGTCAGCTTTAACAATTTTCGACGTTCTTAACGACTTCATGATGGTTCCCAAATCTGGAGCAGCTGGAGGCACTAAATGCTCCGCATCCGGCCACTGTTGGACAGAAAACGATACTTGAAGTAGCTTTCCTACGTGCTAATTGTTTTTATTACCACGGATTTGAATAAGGATTTACGGAATACCAACATTCTTTAGAATACTCAAGACGTCCTCCTTCGGTTTGGCTTTAATTTGAAGCTCAAAAATCAGCCTGTCCAATAAGGGTAAGTAGGCTGAATTATACTTGAAATATTTTCGGGGCAACATGCGCGATATTACTTTTATGGCATCCTGAATATCGTCCGTAGTGGATGACTTGAAACTCCAAGTTCGATTGTTCAAGAGCGAGTCGTCTTTCCTAGAATAAGAAAACTCGTCCGCAGTCGCCTCTATTTTCGCACCTTTAATTGGACTGGGAGACGAACTCTCCATAATCATGTGAATGAAAAACACATTCACAGTTAGCACGAGGATAAGAAGTCCCCCAAGGGCGACTATTATACTGCGGCGATTCATCGTCTGTAACAGAAACAATACGTAAATTTTGCAAAAGTAATATTTACAACTTTCATTTAAGTGCCTTTTACACAATTGACACTTTACTAACAAGTCCTTAATGAGAAAGTTGGCATTTTTACGAGATAAACCTCGTGATTAGATGATATAGTAATGACAATGCGTTTCTATATTTTCAATTCTGTTCAATTCCATTTTTGGAACTACAGTAATTCCTTTTCGTTTACTGGATCATAAAGTGGTATCCAAAGAATTTGTCGCCAGTAGATCAGCCATTTCTAACGTACTCGAATTAATTGAATTTATTAAAGAGTCTTGGAAATTGCTCGTTAAATGGATGCAATATTCAAGAACATTTCCAAGATACATACGATTGTGAAGAAGTCACTTAGGGAAAGTTTTAGAAGAACTGAAAAATATTTGATACGTATACTTTTTTCGGAAGACATGATGCTTTAAGGGATGAAAGTGGGGGTTGAAATACTGATTTTTTTAATAAATGGATATATTTCCGAATATTGCTGACGTGCGATATAGTAACTTCTTATATTTATGAGTTTTGATTACTGAAAATTGTCGATGAAACCATTTTCATGACCAAAACTGAAATAAAAACACTTAACAATCTCGTTCTTTGTAGATAGATATATATGCATATTACGTACCACATCTTATACTAAAAAGATATTAATTTCATAAGATACAAATGGTCGAACGAGTAAATGATATATAATGTATAAATTACCCTCTAAATTTTACATCAAGCAATTTTACAAAATGTAAAAATTGAGCTACTCTTAAACAGAGTAAATTTTCGTTTAATGTTATTTAAAATAATCAACTTAATAATTTAAATTAAACGTTTAATTTTATTTAAAATAATTTAATGAAGAATTAATTTTGACTCTATAAAAGTGATATTTCAAACTTTCACGACTGAAATTTCACTCTATTTTGAACCCAGCAAACATAAAATGTATTGAAGCGAATTCATATTTATACTTCAATACATCCCAATGCGTTTAAATCCAGGAATATTATTTATAAATTGAATTCTATGCTTTTCAATACACGTTAATCTCGATATTAATCTATATAGAAATAATGTTTCTTAATTCGCCGTTTTAATCCAAAATTGAGTAATTATAAAAAAATTATGTTTTGATAAATGTTAATTGAAATGCATGGAATTTAATTTAAAAATTATATATTATTCCTGGATTTAAATACAGTGAAATGTTTTATAGTATTTATATGAATTAACTCCGTTTTAAATGAATTCATTTTTCCAGAAAGCGTGAAAATTCACTCTTTTAAAAGAGTGCCCTAAATTTCACTCCATTGAGAGTTTAATGGAACAATTGGTCGTCAAATACACATTTACTTAAAAAAAAAAACATATTTTTCAATAAATTAATGTCTGAACGGGTACGAAAAAACGCGATTTTTGAGTATTTTTTTTTGCTAATATCGAAATTGGAAATGACCTTGTTCATTCTCATGGCCAAATTCATAACTACCTCATCAAGATACATAAATGTATGTAGTTGCAAGAACAATGCAGGTCAGCAGTATTTGGAAACAATACATCCGTTTATTAAAAAAGACAATCTCAATATTTCAATACCTACTTTTATCCTTTAAAACATATCTTCCATAAAAAAAAAATACGTATCGAATATGTTTCTATTCTCTATAAAATGCGCGTAATAAATATACATGTCAATCGGAGTGGCACTTAATACTTATCAGATTGAAAAAATATTGTAATAAAACTTTACGACGAATTTGGATTTCTTTACGAGGGTATGTAGTCATCTCCTAATCAACAGAGATAATAACATTGGACAAAATGAGTACAAAAAGTACTCTTCGAGTCCTCCTGTGTCTCGATTTCTTAAGCTAATTTATGTATAATCTCAAAAAAAGCCCTTAAAGAAGTACATATATAACAAGTGTGCTCAGAATATGACGTATAAAGGAGAACCTAAAGAATAACTTTTTGTATGAATTCTGTCCAACATTTTTACCGCTACTGAAGGGTTATTGTTTAATTCAATCGAACGCAATATAAAAAATAAATTGACATACACTTTCCATTTATTAATATTTCGATGACATATACAGAATAATTATTAATTTATATATTGGATTAAATTTGTGTTTCAACAATTTGTGATAGTTTTTTTTTTTTTTTTTTTTTTTAACAATGTTTATAATAAATCATGTTTACGGTCATATTATCAATATGATTCATATGGATTTTTTAATTTCTCAAACACAATACCAACTTTACCGATTGTATAAAAAAAAAGAAAAAATAAATAAATAAATAAATAAACATCCTATTATATGATAAATATGACTTCTTCATTACCGACATGCAACAGCTGACAAATGACAAGCTATGGATATACATATGTAGACCTTATATATGCTCAATTATTTGCTGTAATAATTTTATAATCATTGATTTATATCACTTCAAAATCAAAAAAAGAAAAGTGTATGTAACTCTACTACGTTAAAATACATCTTTAAGTAAATGTAATTTAAAAAGAGTACTTATTTCTTACACAAATTATTGAATGTTGATCACATCAGCTGATAAATGCATTAAATAATTTCTTCATCTTGCTGAATTTCCTCGTCGAATGCTAATGTAGTTGCATGTTATTTTCACCCACATAACAAAGTAGACTATAAAAATTAACTCGAAACAAATCTCGGCCGGTATTGTATATGTGTTCACGCATATTGTTGTTTATTACATAGCCTTATATCACGAAGTAAAAGAGGTTGTCTTACTTCGGTCTCTTTCGGTCCTTATATATGTTCATTTCACGGCACTGAGCATATACAAGAGAAGCGTACTTGACAATGTGTTATATGACCGTTAGGGGTCGGTACGGTCGGTACGGTCGGTACTCATGTCATGGGAACAAATAAGGGGAACGAAAAAACCCTAGAAGTCCTAGAATTCCCCACTGACACTATTCCGCATTCGCAGTGGTTCGCTGCGTGCCCCTGTGCTTCTCAGTGAACCGTATAGTACTTATACATAAACTTCTAAAATGCACATCCCAGCAAACGAAGAATTATTGAAAGTTATTCACGAGCTAAAAAAAAAAGGATTAAGAACAATGAGGAACCATTAAGAAGTATTCACGTTCAAAAATAAATGAAAGCTTCTTAATAATTCGCCATATTGTTCTCAATCCTATTTTCTAAAATGCAAATTTTTATCAATTTTCAATTAGTTTCTATCGCTACCTTCCCAACAAACGGAAAAGTATTGAATCTTTCTACTTTCGGATTGAATATGTTTCAATTCTGTGTAATATTTAGTAAGATAATAAATTTTGTGATCGAAAAAAAAAATTAAAAAATATTAATGTACTCCATCCAACTACCCTGGTGAAAAATGAAATGCACGGAAAATGTACGTAATCCGTGCAGGATTGGGTAATACCAAGTTAAAAAGTTAAAAGTTAATTAAAAAGTTAAAAAATTAAATAATTTTAATAATACTTAGTTACTCTTTAAGTTGTTAACTTTTAACTTAATTTAGTTAATTATTTTGTTAACTTTTAACTTAATTTAGTTAATAATTTTGTTAACTTTTTAACTTTTTAACTTTTTAACTTTTTAACTTTTTAACTTTTAACTTTTAACTTTTTCAGTTTTTAATTTTTTAATTTAAAATTTAAATTTGTAATATGTGTTTTAATAGCGGCTGAGTAATCAACTTTCAAAGTCGCTTGGGTGTCAGACACCCACGATGCGCTGAATGATCGGTTTTATAAGTATGCACTTTAAAGGTTAATTTTAATTTTTCCAACTATTAATAATTAAGTTATAAGTTCTTCATTTTTGCGATATAGCTTAACTTTTTAAGCGTCGGTAACGACAAAGAAAATTTCAATTCCTTATAATAAAAAAAAAAAAAAAAAAAAAAGAAAAAGGACTCGAACGTCCTTCATCATCTCATATTCTAGGAAATTTATTCGTATTATTTGCAATCAATTTCAATGCTTTACTTACAAATTATTAAAAAATAAACACACACATTTTAATCGTTTACATGTTAAAGAATAAAATTAAAATTATTATTTCCGCTGTATTTTCTAGATTTTTTTCTGAATAGAATTATTTTCATTAAAATTAATTACATGTTACAAGAGGATTATTTATTAATTAATCTAACCCTATATTTTAACTTTTTATTCCTTGCATATATGTATCGCGTACAATATTCATTGAAAAAACGGGATTTTGACATGTTTATGCTTACAAAACAAATATATTTAAAATTTCCAAATTCTCTCCTCGTGTTTTGAGATACGAACTTATTTTACGTCTATTTCGATAAAAATACGAATTTCTTGCATGCATTTTTATGTCGACATCGATTAGTTTGCATTGAAACTCATCCGACGGCGTGACGTTTGAAATCCTGCGGTTTGAAATCCGCGGGGAATCGGCCGGCCAATCAGCTCAAAGTCGTCCGGGTCGTCCGACGGGGCAGCAAATTTCGATTATGCTCGGGACGCGCTCGGGTGTTTCCGGCCCGGCTTCTAATCGCAACATTTTTTCGACGCTATGCCCTATCCATGGAAATGGAAAAAATGTGCAGGATTTGAGCCAATTCTGGACAATTCGTCGTTGTCCTCAGGACTTATGTTTGTACCACTGATCTCTATTAATAGAGATCAGTGGTTTGTACGGTGCACCCAACGTCATTAATTCGCGCGGGGAAGTACGGCTTACTTACGACCTTAATCTCGCTAATTGGTTCGTTATCTCCGTCGTAAGTAGTTTAAGGTTGAAATGTTAAATTTGACAAATAATATTTCAACATAATAATATTTGAACTACTTTCAACGCAGATAACATCCCACTTGGCGAGTTTAGAGATCGTAAGAAGCCGGACTTCCCCGCACGAATTAATGACGTTGGGTGTACATGCGGCATACACGAAACTTGCCGCCAAATTTGCAGTTAGGTTAGGTTGTTCTTCTAAGGTGCATACGGGAAACGCGTACAGTTACAATATGAGTGATTACGGTGATATTAATATTGACAGTACCGATGAAGCGGCTGAAGTGAACAATATGAACTGCGAGAATGATAATGCTAATAGTGAGAAAGGAAATGAAAGTGAAAATAGTCATATGTGGTCCCATTTGAAGGATTTTTTCCAGCTAGAAACTTATGAAAAAGATACCGGAAAATTGCCATTCAAGTGTGTTTTATGTCATCCTAAAAATAAATACATAGCAGCATCAGCATCTTCATCTTCAAATTTAAGAACGCACATCAAGGTTAGTGTCGTTTATTTATTAGAGAGACAGCGGCGGCGGTGGAAGAGAAGTATAGAGAAGGAACAAGGTGGAAAACATATGGATTACATATTTGAGAAGTGCGAAAGCAGATGTTCTTGTTTGTTTGGTCAATTTTGCGTCATAGTGTCGGTGACATACAATGGTGAAATATATGTTTATGTTTATGTTGTGTTGACAATTTGAGAGACAATATAATAAACAAATATTGTTCGGAAGGAGAAAATGAGGCAGAAATAGAAGGAACTAAAAGATATTTGGAAGAATGGACTTTGGAGAAAAGAAGAAGAGAAGAAGAAAGAAAGAATTTTGGAGAAAAGAAGAAGAGAAGAAGAAAGAAAGAATATAGTGATAAAAGGAGTGAAGTTAAAAGAGTGGGAGATTGAAATAGTATAGTAGAAATGAAGGTGGAAATGGTGTATAAAGAGAAGGTGAGGATAAAGGAGGTGAAGGTGAAAAGTGAAAATGAAAAAGGACTGATAGTGAAGATAAAACTAGAAAGTGAAAGTGAAATTGTAGAGTAAATAGAAAAGATGATACCGCAATGAAGCGAGGAATCTGTAAAGGGAGGAGGGGCCCTATACGTCCCCCTCATGCTAGTGCCTTTGGCAAATGCATTAATAAATTATCTATCAATTAATCGTATTATAAATATTTCAACATTTTTTTATGATTTAGAAAAATATTGCGAATTTGTTAATAAATGATTTTTAATAATTTTAAGAATTCGTATTTTTTACATTTCGTTTTATTATGTTGGTATTTTACACCATTCAAGTTATTCTTGTATATTTAATTTTATTTTTTCCTACATTTTTTTTTTATTTATTATTATAATTTTTCTTAAATTAATTTTGTCAGATTTCTATAAGAATAAACTAAAATTTAATCGTTTTATGTTATATTTCACAATTACGGCATATACATTCTAGTCGCTTAGTCGACTATAACAAAATTTGTAAAACTGGAATAAAAAGAAACATAACCGAAATTTCAAGCCCAAAACAAAAACAAATGAAGATAGACTTCAATAATAAGGGCAATTTAATTCGGCTGTTCTAAAACTGGTAATTAACACTGATTCTCCTTTTTCATTGGTCGAGCGATGACATAAGGAAGAATTTAGTTTCCCATATGGAAACGGTCGTCCAAAAGATGAATTATGAATTATCAGAAGAATTGAAAAATATTGAATGGGACTTCGTAACAGCGGACTTGTACTCGTAATAGCTTCTGTAATTGGATGCTCAACTTGCAAACGAGTATTCATTTCCATGAAATGAAAAGCTTTGGTGCGACGATCCATTACAAATTCTACAGTACCAGCGCCCACGTAACCGACAGCTTTTGTAACACGTACAGCAACGTTTGTTTCCCTGGTGAAAGTTTCTGATTCAATCCGATTGGGCAATCCGAAATCTGTCACCTACTTAAACCGATCTAATCCGACAATTCTGATCTCTCTCCAAAC
>JAPYZR010011224.1:5798-16288 GCA_030522945.1 Trichopria nigra
TTCCGAGAAAAGGGGTGGTACTGCTAGCTTCACGGTGAAGCTAGCAGTACACACCATGAAGAAAAGGTCGTATCGACTTAAAACCTTCACCAGAATTTATACGACGGCTGAAAAATGGAAACTCGAAATTTGATATTGAAAATAATATGGTCACATTATACGTCAGAATTTGAAGACGAATGCCCTCTTGCGGTTTTTTCGAAACAGCTATCATCCTTTTTAAAATAAAAATTATTAGTAATGATCAAACTTATTATTATTGTTATCATATAATTCTCAAAAATCCGTTCTGTACATAAAACTTCATGCATATATATATGTAAGTATAAATTGTATTGCGAAGCAACGTTTTAATGGCGGGGAATCCCCCATATTGTTGGAGAGGAGGAAGGGAAGGTGGTGTAGTAGGCCCAACGGGGGATCTTGCCCCACCGGACCCCACCGCTTAAATACTAGCGTAACCTAACTGTCACATACTGCCTGGAACACATATGAATTGTTCACATGTATGTCTGCATCGTGTAACTGTCCTGTCACATACGGTTCACTATAGATAAATATATATATAAATTTGTCTGAAAATTTGGCATTAAATTCTATCTGCAGAAAAGAAAAAGTTAATAAATTAAGAAAAAAAAAATAAAAAAATAAAAATGTCACGTCACCGACAACTAATATTTATACGTTTCGATGAGCGATAGTGAAATCGCGAAGCGAATATTCAATAAACATCGGTTCGAATTTACAGTTTCTCCGATTGTCACGATACACAACTTTTTCGAAATGCATTAAATGCTCGTTTTACAATTCCAATGTTTCCATTCGACCTGCACGCACAAAGTTATCAACGTAACAATCTATACACACCTGCCAGTACTAAATTGAACAGGTATTCCAGAGGAGAAATTTCGCGCCGAGTATCCCATCCTATTAATATCGCGTTTTGCCCAAGGATATCGACGATGCGCCCCAGGCTACTCAGTTTACGCCCCATGAACTCATATCTGGAGTGAAAGCAAGAATCCCTTCCGGATTTATTATGGGTCTGGCGTATTTACGAGCCTCGAAACTGCCCAAAAAATAGCGACCGTTTCTCGATTTCTAGATCAGCGATCGTCGCTCAGTGGAGCGAAGACCAAGTTTTCGCTTGCATATTAAAATGTGAATTTCGTTCTTAATGATTTTTTTTACGATTCTTATACAGAATTTAAAAAGTCTTTTGAACAATATACGATTCTTATACGTTGAAATTGGTAAACATTTTTCTCATTACTTGTTAGGCGGAAAAATATTTTGATTTTGGCACCGCCATTTTTAACTTCAATTTTCACCCTGATTCATCAAGTTTTATAATCATCAAGTGACGTTTTGTCGACATGTCCGACAAATTGGCTTCGCCATTTTAGACGTGAAAACATTTTTTTGATATACCAATTCGTTACTCCAGTCTGCCGTGTTGAATAACCGCCATTTTAAATATTCAAAAATACAAATGACAGTACATAAAATAATGCCACAAAACGAAATTCCGTTTGCGATTAATGTCGTAAGAAATATTATTTTTTTTTTTTCATTACTAAACAGGACTTTGCATGGAATTCGCAATTTTATTTTTAAAAACACACGGATGTCGATTGTATACAGGTATTTTTGAAACTTCGATTTCATGCAGAAGTATAAACGGTGAAGACGAACGTGGAATCGAAGGTGTTTTCAATGCTTCAAAAATATACTCATTTGTACCGGTTTTCAAATGACTGCGGCACATTATAAATCAAATTTAAAAATTGTAAATCGTTGCGTTTTTCTTAACAAGATAAAAATGGGATAAAAGATAAAAATAAATAAGGTAACTCGCATGTTTGTACGTAGATTTGTGGCTTTTTTAAACGTTTTATTAGGAATTTACCGCTATAGAAATGCAAAATTAATAATGGACGTCCCAGAACACAGCCAAAATAGTAAAAAAAATTTTTACGATACTTCTAATCTTTCGAATCTGGTGGATTGACGTATGAAATCTACGACAAAATCGTGAAATATTCAAATGATTTCTTTGTTAGTTTAGTGGTCTTAGTGGATTTCACCGCCATTTTTGACAAAATAATTTTAGCGTTTCATTTCACCAATTCACCAAAAATATTAGTAAAATTATGCATGCTCCAGATGAACTGTCATGATGTGTTAAAATGATTTGTGGCACATTTACAAAGTAATCTTACTTCAGGCTCGAATATCACATCACCGACACCACCAACCAATGCAAAAGGAGCAATCCATTTTGGACATTTGGGCGTGTTGCTAAATGATATCGCGCAATCAACATCACTGATATGAAAATAACCGCGAAAGTTTTGACATAGTATAGCAATTCCAGCTCAGTTTACGCAAAGACTCAATTAAACGTTAAGATGAAACTTGTGAAAATTACACCATACTAGGCATAATTGTACCATACAATATCATATACATCAGTGATAATGCATTGGAATAAAAGATGCGCGTCATTGATGAGCCGGTAAAAAGTCCTCGAGTAACGAGAGTAGGTTATCTTGGGATGATTCGGATGTTTTGCGTTCGGGGAATGGTCATCCGAAATGTTGGAACTCGTTTTTATTAAGTCTAATTACAAGGCAGCTTTGATTAAGAGGAAAATAATGAGATGGGACTGATGGTATTTTGTCCTGTACATATTACAAAAGTAAAAATCATGAAAGACAAATGTACCATTTACAGTGTTTCTATATGTGGATCAATGACTTTTATGGATGGAATATTCACTCATTAAACAAAAAAGTAAAAATATCAATAGCATGGAGTAATTTTCAATTACGAATTCGAAATTTCCAACGAGTTCATCCGTGATCCGCTATAGTTGGCGAGCGTGCCCAAAATTGTAATTGCAGGTATAGAACGACTCTCGGAGCGATTTTAAGAATTACTACATGAAATCCGTAATTGATATTTACAAATTTGTGCAGATGAGTGCAGAAAAGAAATCGTTTATGTATATTAAGAAACCTTAATATACATAAACGATATTTACAAATTTGCACAAGAGTTAACAAAATTTTTTCCATCGCCTGAAAAAGTTTTCCAACGTCTTCAATTTGGCAACATCAGGTTCAACGTCGCCGTTTAATAAGGGGAAAGACGTCACAGCTCGGTATTTTTTGCCGAGTCATCGTTCCGGCAATTTAAGTTCGATGTCCAGCCATAAGACACGCGTTCCCATATCTACTAATTATCCAGCTCGTGAATGAGCAGGGCCGAACGAAAAGTCGATCGCGTGGCCGAAAAACGCACCGGACATCGCCTCGGGCATACTTTCATGAAGTCCGGCAGGTCATTCCACGGTTTCCTTTTCTTGCGGTCCTCTTCCCACATCGCAGGGAGCCGGTCAGTGGCGCAACATATGAATTCGGACCGTCTCCAATGATCCACTGTATATATATATATATATATATACACGATGCAGCGAGCATAGAGAACCCAAGAGAAGCATATTCCTCATGATGAATTTTGCGAGTAATCATGAATCGCATATATACTGACAATAATTGTCGATAACTCATTAATTATTAGAATATTCGTAGTAACTTGGTTTGTCCTTGATGATAAAGTTTAAAAAAATTCACTTCAATTTGAAATGACCAACAGAGGATTCAGCGTCAGTATCAAACCCAAGGCAGCTATTAGATACAAATTTCCAATCTTTCACATTAGAAATGTTCAGCAACCCCACAAATCCCCCAGTCCGTACTTTCGTGATGATTCGCTAACATTTCCAATTGTTTACTCGCCATATTGGATCCGCCATTTTTAATCTTAAAATTCATATTCACCGACCTCAAAAACTGAAAGAGTTGAAAAGGGATTCCTAAATTGGACATGTCATTATGAGTAGGTCATCTGATGGGTCGAATTTGTGACACAAATGACGGTTAAGGAAATAGTATATAGCGAATCAAATGTTACGGAACAAGGTTTTTGGAGTCGCTTGGATCAACACGCAGACTATTTGACATATACTCGCGTTTACGGCATCACGACTTTGTATAACTCGCAAACTCGCTGTTAATTCGGATGGATATAGTATAGTTCGCATTGTGAAAGGTGCGAGGGATCAGATGGTCTGATGTCGGATCGTTGCCTATATATATACTCCCAGATGATTGAAAAATCCGGCAGTTCGTAGCGGATCCAATTTCTCTCGGAGGGGAAACGAAAA
Organism: Trichopria nigra; assembly: GCA_030522945.1. Lineage (NCBI taxonomy): Eukaryota > Metazoa > Arthropoda > Insecta > Hymenoptera > Diapriidae > Trichopria > Trichopria nigra. Next base: position 10,030 of record JAPYZR010011224.1, read on the forward strand.
ACCGACAGGCGAAATCGTAACGACTTGAAAATGGTAATGAGGACTCAACAAAAGTAATAATAACATGAAATTGGAAAGGTTTGGAAATGGGAAAAAATTGGGAAATTCCTAAATTCAAACTCTTAAATTTGAAAAGATTGCAAAGTTGCATTTCGAAAGATTCGTTTTTGTTTAGCACCCATCCGGCGATCGGAATACAATAGTTTTTCTTTTGGAACTAGTGCGTGAATTTCGACTTTTCGCACTGCTGCTTTGAAAACAATACGTAAAAAGCATTTTCTTCGCTTCATGTTACATTATGATATTAATGCAACGATTATTACGTTATTTTCCTAACTATTAACAAGACTCAAGTTAAAAACAGATGGATCCTACGAAATGTCGGAGGGCATATAATTGAGGGGCATTCTCGATCTCAGCTGTTTTTGTTTCATGTTCTTTCATCCATTTTCGCCGGGAACGTTTTTCAATGTTAAGCAGACAAACTAAAACGTATTTAATATCGTAAATAAAGATTTGATACAGATACATAAATTTCAATGATTTTACAGTAGTTCTTGCACGATTTATCTTTTGTTTTAATTCTATTAACAGTTGAAAAACTATTAACCGTTGAATGTACTAGTGTGAATTAAAAGGACATGCAATTTAATGACGTTTTTACATTTCGTATTTCATTCAATTTTTTAGGCGTTTGCATGAAATGCTGTGTACATTTAATGTATACATTTTAATATGATTTATTTGATATTATTAAATTTTAACAATTAATAAATTAGTTTTAGTCTGCAATTTTTTACGAGTCATTCTGACGATGAATGTTTTAGCCAATCACTTCTTTTACTTTACATGCAGTAGTACTTGTATGAAAAAGTAATAAACTTTTACACCTTCGAGGTACTTTAAAGTGCAGCGTCCGAGTAATGATTGACGAAGTGGCATGAAGGCTACTCATTAAATTGTCAAGTTTGAATTTTTATAACCCGTCAACGTCATTCAAAAGCATATGCTTTTATTTTTCGGTATAGAATGATCCTGAAACGCGTGCGAATTTTTAAAAATAAACGCTGAAATTCTCGATACAAAACCTTCCAAAAACTATGAAAACCTTTCCTCCTGCCGGTAATTTTAAATTACCCAGTTTTCCCTTATTACATATTTGGCAAATTGTATAACTCGCTTAATTCAATGAGTCTCCTGTTTTTAGAAAAATATCAAAAAAGAAAAACAATGTTTTTTAGTTAATAAAGATTTTTAATGCTTTTTAATTTTGTCAATGATAAGACTTCTTTTCTTCTGCCTTTTGCAACAAAGATAATATTTTTTCAAGAAATTGAAATGAATTTTTACGAAGAAAGAAAGAATTCTTTTTTTGCTTATATATACAGGGTGACCCATTTTATCTTAGACAGCCAAATAAATGGAAACAGCGAATTAAGCAAAAGATGTTTAAAACAAAAATTGTTGCATATGGAAGGGACTGATTCAACTATAACCTTGACAATCACCTTGACCTTCATTTTTAAAATTATTTGAAGGTCTACTTTTAATTTTCAAATAGAAACCCACATTTTTCATTCCTGATGTTGAAAGAACGCAACATTTTACGTCCAGATGAACTTTCATGTTATGGATCAAAGCTATAGCCACAGAGGTCCTAATCGAAGCAGAAAGCCGAAAAATCTTGATTTTTCTAAGATCGTTTTTTTTTTTAAATTGTTGGATGTCGGGGGGAGACCAAACCATGACCCTGGCAATGTCCTTGAACCGCCATATTTTCAAGATCATTTAGGTCAAGGTCAAGTAGGCACTTTTAATTAAATTTAATGCAAACTCTTATAGTGGCCCAGACAGTTAAGGCAAGATAGTAACGTTGACAAGTTAAGCAACAGTTCTTGGTTAAAATCCCCTTTCAAAATCCGGGATCAAACATACACCGGTTTTGATTTGAAAATGAAAAGTATTCCGTCAAATAACCTTAAAAATTGTCGAGTTCATAGTTCAATCAGACCCTCTATATCCAACAATTTTTGTTTTAAACATTTTTTTATTAAATTGATGTTTCCAATTATTTGACTGACTAAGTTAAAATAGGTGCGTTCGATTTTGGCTTTTTATCGTTCGTTTCTTATATCGTTCGGTATATCGTACTATAGTTCCTGTCTTCCTGATGTTCTAAAATAACGAAACGAACGATAAAAGAAACCTAAATCGAACGCACCTAATGTGTCCTGACCCTGTATATTAAACAATTTTACTCTTTTAAAAAAGTGTTTAATAGTGAATAAAGTATGAGTAAAATAAAATACAATATTATAAATTTGCTTAACTATTTTATTACTACTAGAATCAATAATAATAATGGATTTGAAAAATTGTAATCATATAATATTGTATTGCATAATTAAAAAAATTATATGGCATTTATTCGAAAATAATTCAGAATTATACACGACAAAATGCAATTCTGCAATTGAATATGTATAAAATTATTGCAAAATTGATCACGCGTATATAACAAAGGAAAAAGATGAAAAATTGCTTGCTAAGAAGACAATAAAGAATTGTAAGTAACTTCGGACTGTTCTGTTAAAACGAAGATAATATTACAAGATGAATAGATTCTTACATCTGTACACAACCACTTGAAGTAATAATGCTAAACTTCCTCTTTCGGGCTCGCCAGAATATAAGCATGAGTTGGTTACATATAATACCATTTGTGTTTTTTATACACACAAAATAAAAAGGGTGGATAGGGTGGTGCTAGGAAACATAGAAAAACTAAGATCGTATTTCTATGATAAAATCAAGGAATGAAAAATTGTCAGAAAATTCATTAATTTATTTTTTGTCGCAGTAGGCCGCAAAATGCGATTTCGCGCCACGTTTTCAGGACGCAAAATGCGATTTCGCGCCCTTCACCTAATCGCATCATGAAATCCGGAGCGGCATTTCGCGGCCATACTGCAACAAAAAATAACGTTCGTACCCCGGGCGCAACATTTTGCACCCCCGGGTGATCGCGCTACCCTCGGGTGGCTTCGCCAGCCCTCGGGTGCGCCGATCACCCTCAGGGCGCGAAATCGCATTTTGCGCCCTAGGTACGAAAAATACTATATTTTACTTACTGATGATGGCTACAATACAGAGCCGAAACGTATTAGTTATTTATTTATTTTTCGTTTTGTTTATCAGTATGGTGACCGAAAATATTTCACAATTATTGTTTATTTATAAGCATGAGTCGTCGAAAAATCGACGTTTACGAAAAATAACTATCGTATAATTACAGTGAAGTTATTACACGCTCATAACATAAATACTTATTTATTCTCGATATTGTTTAATTTATTTTTTATTATTAACATAGCTTTTCAATTAAGAGAATTTAAAAAAATGTCTAGTTTATTGATGCCGTATTATAATTTTATAATTCATTAGGCGAAAACTGAATAAAATAATAAAAACATGGGGCCCATATGCGGCCTTAGGCTGGAAAAATCAGGGGTTGGAAATGTTGTCGTATTTTAATGTAACAAAATTATATTTACGATTACAGTAAGAAATTGTAAAGAACGATAGAAGGTGGGATGAAAACAAAGACGTTCGGTTTACAACAAAATATGTAAACAGCATGTTACATATATATATAATGGCGTAATATCGCACTTGCTAGAAAAACTCAGGAAAACAGTCAAAACTAAAACGAAATGTAGTTAGCTTTTCCGCCGTTAGGCGCCTTGGACGGTCGAGGCGGTCGCGCATATTTTCTCTTCGCTCTCGTTATAGAAATGGGTTTCTATATAGAACATAAGAGAATTCTCTGTTACGAGCAAGTGCGATATTACGCCATTATATATATAACATGCTGTTTATATATTTTGTTGACGTACACCGAATGTCTTTGTTTTCATCCCACCTTCTATCATTCTTTACAATTTATTACTGTATAAAGTAAAAATACAAAAGAAGCCATTATACCCTTTATGAAAGAATTAAAAAAAATATAAATAATTTCTCAAGTTAACAGTTTGCAAGACACATCAAGAAATTGATAAGGATACGTATATTTATATTACATATTTATATACTATCTTTGTATTGTGTTTAATACACTAAAAGGATTGCACATTTGGTACTGTAAGAGAGTATATTTTATAATTGCAAAAATAATATTCATGTAAAAACGATTATTCATGTAATAAGTAATGAAATTAACTTACTACTTTAAGTGCTCTGCTTTACAATTGTTATGTGACATTCACATGCAAGTGTTTCAAATACATGTGAAATTATTCATATCCTAAATTATTTAAATAAAATTTACACAATATTGTCGGATAGATTGTAAATGAAAGATGGATGCAAAAGAAAAATAAGCAGTATTTAAATATGATGTGCTTTAATCGTATGCCGAACGTGATCAAAATGTCATTGGATTTCTTTGCTTATTTGAAGTGTGGACCCTTATTTGACATTTTTTTTCTTCGAAAACTATATATTTATATTGCATTAAAATGACAAATTTCAAAATTTATTTTACGCATGTATTATAAGGTATATTGAAACTATTTCTTATTTAAATTTAGGATACAAAATAATAATAATGTACAATCTGTACAATCTCTGCACAACGTGTAGAGCAAAATAAAAAAAAAAATTTTAACCTAGATTAATTTTTCCTTGGAAGTACGCACAATTATAAATTTTGTTTGAAATTTTTTTTTTTTTTTTGGACAAAAATCGATCTTAAATTTGATGTCAATCCAATAAAAAATGAGCAAGCAACGATTTACGCAAATTTCCTACTTTAAAAAAATATATATATTCTTCTTTACATTACACCTAATTAACAACATTGAAGATAAGTACAAAAAAAAAAAGATTTACGTTTTCCTAGTGACGAATTTCCAGTGTGTCGACGCGTTCGTATATTTTCTTTGAAAATCGACAAAAGTGTAGACTCGTGAAATGCAACGTACGTAAATTGCGAAGCGACCTTCGGCGCCTTTAGCAAAATCAAAGAATTGCATTGATTCGATGGCGTTGTTCGCACGAAACGAAACAGTCGGACTGACGCGCACTGTGTGCCGTACAAATAGGTATAACGAAATAAGAAATTATTTGCTTGACCCAAACATTGACCAAACACTCGCGCAATAGCCGAGTGCAGAACAACGGGAAAGAGGAAAAGGATTTTACGTGATTTACGCAACAATGCGCCTAAACTCCTGTAAATTCGTGTAACCTGAAAGTCCTCGGATCCACCGTTGTGTAAAAAATATTACAGGGACAGTCCCCGTAAGTACCAAATGTCCCCATAACTACCATTATATTTTAAAATTATATATATATATATATATGTATAGCATAAAACAAAAGTAGTGCACGGATTGAATACTAGAAAAGAGAGAAACAAATGAATATTTGTAAAGAATACATCAATCATCGTTAATTCGACGCAACAACTTAATGATATATATATAGTCGAAGATGAGTATGTAACTGCAACAAAACGTATACCTGCTTAATGTGAGGCTCATGTTTTTCTATAATATCACTTTTTATTCAAAGAAAAGCTGCATGCATAAATGTGGACAAACTTTACGACAGTAATTAATGGATTACATTTATTTAAACATTGAAAATCTGAAGTTTTTGATCGTAAAAAATGTGATTTAATATTACAACATGTAACAATACGGCTTATACTGTGACTCTTCCTTCTTCTTTGAAATTACTTTTTCTTTAAACTAGAGGCCATATTTTCCAAAATATATCGCATTAATTCCTGTTCTTTTAAAACAGGTCAAATTTAGGCCCTTTTATCACTTCAGGATTTATTTTGATATAATCTATTGCGGCATCTTTCAAAGCTTTCATGTTGTATTTATTTGCTAATACGAGAACATAATGTATATTGTCTACGTCTAAATTCTGTCGCCAATATTCCTCGTTAAATATTCCATTATATTATCTTTACGTAATATGCAGCTAGGGCCAAAAACATGGCAAATGCGTAGAGTATTAATCGCATTACTGGCATCGATATTGCCAAATAAATACAGATTACATTTTTGCTTCAAACAATTTAAGTCATACTTGTGTGATGCAATCGACAATTTATAAACGTTGGTTGAGTCAATCATAACTAATCCAGTATAAATGTATTGCAGTATCGTTTTCATTATTTCATATTCTGTGTCGAAAATTTGCACGGTGTCTTCTGAATTCTGATCGAAAATATCTTTAAAAA
>JAPYZR010011233.1:0-15634 GCA_030522945.1 Trichopria nigra
GCCCCAGGGCGGTGGCCAGACGCGCGGCTCCCACGGGATGAAACACATAGGCGTAAAAAAAAATCGGCTCTCGGGGTCGAAATAAAGTCGTCGTATTCAATTTACCAAAACAAAAAAAAAAAAAAAAAAAAAGAAAAAAAGATATAAATGAAATTCAGATGAGTTTGAAAAGGAAACTCGGGCGTCTTCCGGAATGTTCGGTGCAGCGGTGGTTCCCCCACCGAACGATCGGCAGCTGAAATTTGATTGCGGAATTTCTAATGTCACCAGGAGGGATGGGTGCCGGTCGTTTCGCGCTTCGAGCCTGTGCAGGACTCGCAACGCGAGATTCGTGCCGAATACGACTGTCTAGTAGACGAGAGACTCGGTAAAGTCTTGGACCGTCGATGTATCTCGATGAAAGCGCGTTTAAAGTGACCAAAAGAAAATGATGGAAGTTTAGTCGCGAGGGTAAAGGGAACACCAGAAACGACGCTTCGCTCGTATCCGTCCTCGAACCCGGTGGCGCCATATGTTTCGTTTAATTTTCGACTTTTCGTTTCGCGAAGCTTTAGCACAATTTCGCCTCCACGCCGGGGCGACGTTTTTACACTGCGCGTCGCATCGTGGACCACCGGTTTCCGAGAAAGAATGCAAAAGAGAAAATCACAAAAAGCACGTGACAAGAAGGGTGGATAATATACGCAATTATGCAGCTATCTTATAATAATAATAATAATGATAATGATATCTATTAAATACTTAAATGTGTAAATCTAGTCAAAATAAATCGGGGAAGAACTGTGCGACGATGGGAGATAAGTAAGGTTAGTCCGGCCTACTTTTCACAGACCACGGGATGAGAGATGGCGCGAGCGTCGGTTTGCTAGGACGAAAATTTCCCCAGCGCCGTGCGCGTTTCGTGCCCTTGCGATGGATCTCGTACCGTGATTATGAAAATCCCTTAGAGCTCGCACATAGTACATAGTCGGAGAGTATCGAAGAAACGCGAAGCAACAGCGAGAGTGAGAAAAAAAAAACAAAAACCAAATGTACGTAAACAAGCAAACGCACCTCCGTGATTATCACGCGTCGACGACCGTCGCTCCGTGCAATTATTAGCTCTCGAAAATGACGGCGCGTACAAAAAAAAGGGGGCGGGGGACACGGGGAAAAATCGGCGGTCTCGTTGCAACCTCCGCGTCTTAGGACACCGAGCCGTACATGTCTTGAACAAACGTTGCCGTCCTGATTGACATCGATTCGACAAAAAAAAAAAAGAAAAAAGAAAGGAAAAAATAAATAAATAAAAAAGAAAAAGCGCGGTTAGGGCACGGGAGAACATTCAAGCAAACGGTACGTTCGCCGCGCACGTCTACATTCCATTAAAGTTTTCTAGAGCTCGCCAAGCGCTCGGTGTCCTATTCCGGGGGGGCTGCCGTTTCGCTTCTCTCGGATAACTTTCGTAGGCTTCGTTTTCGTTTCCGTAAACTACCCGACGAAGTAAGCACGTGGACACGCACAAACACAGACACACACGGACACACATGGACAGGCAGCAGGAGTCGTATATTTTTGTGAACCTTACACTCGTCGTCGGATGCCCGAATTCGGCGGTCTTCTCAGTTGTACAAACACGTTAAATCAATTATCGATCATCGAGCCGCGGACGTTCGTAAGTCCTCGGCTCCGTGGCGGAGCCAGATACGTATCAAAAATCGCGCGGGTAGCGAGGCTAACAAAAGAAAAGGAAAAAAAAAATGAATAAGAGTCGCGAGAGAAGAAGAGGGTCTTGTCGCAATGGGAGCGGATTGTAACGGGTACTTTTTTTAGGATCGATGTTTTCCTCGTTTCTTTCTCGCGCACGACGCGACCGTGCGGGGAACGGCGACCGATGTGCGACTTTGCACGTGCGAGAGAGATAGGGGAACGAGATTTCTTCGATCGCCAACTGGACGAGCGAAAGGTGGTAAGCGTTGAAACAAATTTCTCGTCATTTTTCTCCCTTTCCGCCGATTCCCCCCGTATATCATTAATATTTTGTACGACAATATTTCTCGAAACCCCGTAAAAGAGATGTGCCGAAAGTTTGTCAATTAGTTCTTGAACGCAACGCGAGAATGCATTCAGGAGGTTGCTCGCGACAAAACGGAAGCCGATTGCTTGTGAAAGGTTCTAAGTGTCTCGCCGGTGTAATTATTAGAGCGAAAAATGAATGTTTTCAAGTAATCGTAGTTGCCGGTAGAGTCAGTCGTAGGGGTCAAACGAATCGCACCCTATTTAAGTAAGGGATGGAGGGCTCCGATATTTATCAACACTTGCAAAGGGATGGCAATATCGATTCTTCTACCGACATTTCAAAGCGAATCGCTGAGCGACCAAACTAAATTTTCCTACAGAAACTTCAAGTCGTATTTTACGCGTTTAGTCGAAAAATTATACTCGGAGAATGTCGGTAATAAAGTTGAAGCTGCCATCCCTTAAGAGACTGCCAGAAGAGACTCCCAGCTTCGTTTCTCGACGAATCGACTTGTGACGTTACGGGAGGCTCAAACTTGAGAAAAAAAAAAAAGAAATGGTACCGTTATTATTACAGTTTATACGTTACGTCACGTCGATTCGTCAGGGGATACGAAATATCAAAGAGTACCTCGCAGAAAGTCTCTTAAAAACGTAAAATCATTTTCTACATGCACAAGAGACATAAACAGTAAAAAATTGATCAATGCCAAGATATGATTGTCAGGTTTTCTCCCTATTTTGATTTTCCAACAACACGTGCTTTTCCAATTTTATACCGTTCAGGGTTTGGTGATCATTGCCTTGTTCATTTTGTTTTCGGGTCAATACGAACGATTTCTACATTGGAATTATTACAATAAAATGGGTTTACATTATGACAAAATTACATCGATTAGGAGAACTTGCACCAACCTTACAACGATTACTTGCAACATTTTGCCGATTGCGTAGGCATAATAGAAATAATAAGCACACTACTGAAGCATTTCAAGTTTACAGATGGCATTACATTATGATTATTATTATTATTTTTATTATAATTATTAATATTATTATTATTATTATTAAAACGACATACAATCAAGTGAGAACGACATACGGGCAAAGTATGGCGTTATTACCGCAATAACGTAGAGTCTACGCAGATTAACCAAAAGGGCACAAAAACTCTGGTGCGATTATGCAGAAACGTTAAAAGTTACACTTAGATTATACAGATTACGATAAGGATTACAAAAGTACGCGTAACGATAACTGCCTTGATACTTGAACGTGACAAAATTTTGTAGATACTATAGCAAAATGGTTCAAGATGCTACGTAAATCGTTTGTCGATGTTGTTCCATGAATTATAGTCACATTCACTTGGTGAAATAATTTAAGACTCTTCGCTCTTTGCCGGCATATCAATCGGTGACTTGGATTACAAACTTGATTTACATTTGAGAATATTTTTTCTAGATTTAAAAAGCTTAAACACAAAACAGGGGCGTGATAATGAAAATGAACCAGATGTTTAGCGTTAAACGCACAGATGAAAACTAGTCGACGATGATCTTGAAAATGGTTTTAAAAATGTTTCAACATTAATTTAAGGTTTGATTAACGAGATTTTCAAGCACGTTTAAAATTGACTAAAATACAGTAATTCGCGATTAGATTGAAATTAGTTGAAAATAATGAAAGAATCGTTTTAATATTAGGTAATTTATTCTTTAAAATAAGTTTAAAATAAAAATTCAATTATTTCAGAGTGCTCTTTTGGTCTCCATGAGTATGATTTTCGAATATGTGCTTAATATTTATTAAAAAAAAAAAAAAGAAAGTAGTTTTATATAAGTTTTTAGGAATATTATGTTTACCTTTTTTTGGGTTGCGAATAAATGGCGTTAGAATGAAATATTTACGATGTGACTCTGGATTTCCCACGTTGAGTCCGAACTTGATTCAACTTCAAGATACTTGGTACTTGTGTATTCGTGCATTTTAACATTATTTCTAAATTATTTTTTTTTATTATGTACGATGGACGATACAGTAGAACCCCGTTATCAAATACGGTCACGACAAAGCGAGGTATATAAATTTTTTTAAATAACTTGCGGGAAGAGCGATTTCGAGCACTTCCGTTTTTACGCCGCCTGAGAGAAATGGAATTTTTACACCGAAGACATTGAAGAAAAAGTTTATCGCAGTTAATAATTTTGTTTTGTTTTGTTTTGTTTAATAACACGTGCACTAAAAAAAAACGACATAAATGGTTCGGCGCATGTTTACGAAGATATTCTAACAATCAAAAGGATATTCTTTGCAATGCTTTCGGAGTGTAGAGAACAACAAAATATTCGTTTTCGGAACGGAGCGAAGAATTCGATATCGGAGTAGAATGTTAATATAATAATGGAATTTTCAGACCGAATCATGCCTTAGCTGCATTTTATACATGAAATTACACGTTGCTTAACGTCGCGTAATGTCAATTTTTATTTATTTAAAAAACCTATCAAAATAAATTTGTGCATTGCTGACAATATCTAGGAATAAATGTAATGAAATGAACTAACGACAATAAAGCGTTCAATGATTCAGCCTACGCTTTCGAGTGAGAACGTCCGGTAAATGTATTTATATAGATTATGTTTACTTTTCGCTCATCGAATTAAAACGTCGTGGATTTTAAAGATTTTTACTCCAATATCGGAAGCAAACACGTTTTGTTTCTTTGTTTATTTTTTTTTTTTTTTTTTTATGTTGAATACATATACAATAACTGCATATATATATATAACAACCAAGAAATAATGAACGTATAATCCAAGTAAGAACGCAGTAAACAAAAAAGAATTCAAACGTCAAGAATCCGAATTGAGGGTTATAAGTATGAATTCCTTCCGTAATTCTATTTTAAGTCAAATTTGATTTCTAATGATTTAATTGAGCGATTTTTGAACGAATAATTAAAAGTTCGAGCTCTTGAGGTTGAATCACAGTGAGATTCTTTAATTCCTACAAACGTCGGATTCGTTGGAAATTCTAGCATCATAAGATAAAATTAATATATATGTATATATACCCATGACAGAAGGAAACAAGTATTGCGATACAAGTCGATTAAGAAATGAAGCCCCATTATTGAAAAGAACAGGTTTTATTTAAAGAGAGGTTTAATTATTTCATTTACCGATCTTCATCGTATTCGACATTTCAGTGCGTTTACGAAACATTGAATAATATCTTAACTTTGCTCTCTATTACGATTCGGGACATTCGAACGATGAGGTTACGATACCCTAATGTACTCGAATGAATTTTTGTAAAACTTTGTACATACCGCAATCGTAAACGTAAGAAGTTTTAAGAAGCCTTTCAGCTTTGAAAAATGGATGAATCGGGGAGAACGTGCAGTACGGGCAAAAAAAAAACAATAGGAGACATAATAAGGGACGAAAATCACTTACAACGCTTAGGCGCTTAGCACCTTTTATACGCCTGTGCGGCAAATCCTAGCGACCGCACAGATGGCATCCTCGTTACGTTTGAAACATATACACAGACACCTTGAATGTACGTACGCAAAATCTTTATCGCAATTCGGCGCGACTTGTAAATAAGAAAAAGCAGCGCGACGAATCGGCCGTCGGTTTATCGACGCTTATCGCCTTTCGCCGGAATTTCGGTTAGCGGTCGCAAACCCCACACTTAGATTTTAAATCGCGCCATCCTGATTGATGTGATTTTTTGTAAGGCATAATCCAGAATCTAACGCCTGAATTAATATATATATATATATTATTAATATAAATATATACATACATATATACGAAGCGAAGATTTATGTTGAATGTTACAAACCATTGATCGTCGGGTCTCGGTATATATATCCATTATATAGAGATACACGCGTGCGACGTTAGGTTAGGTATAAATGGGTAAGGGGAGCCGACACGTAATTGTGAACGACTCCGTGTTGGCGCACATCGGGTAATTCGCAAAATATTTAATAAAAATGCAAACGTTCAACTTACGCGTATACGTAAGGTTTAAAAAGCATAATTTTTAACGATATAAGCGCTTAAGGTTAAATGTATTAGCGGTGTATTCGCAGTAGGGGGCGGCGCGTCGCGACGCGTAAAGCGTGCGAGATTCGCGGGTGGTTATACGCAGCGAGCAACCAAGCCTATATATATATATACACACACACACAAAAGATTCGCGTGTAGAGCGCGTGTAACAATCGAATCGTCCCGCGACGCGCGAAAAGAACAAAGCGGCACTTTGGGAATTGCAAGAACGTCTATTTGGTTCGTCTTTTTTATTTCGCCCATCGATAACCGCTAAGGACCGACGAGTACATTATTTTTTTTTTTTTTTTTTTTTTTTTTTTTTTTTGTTTTTTTTTTTTTTTTTTTTTTTTGCGTCCGTTCTTTCGAATCGTACAAAATACCGTTTCCGCGTATACCGACACTTTATTCGCACGTACATATATTTGTACGTGTGTGGGTGTGTATGTGCGTGTGCGTGTGCGTGTGCGTGCATGTTTAAAAGAGTAACACGGCTTGAGCGAGCGTATGCGGATGTTGTTGTTGGTTGTTTAATTCTGAAGGGACGTTCGAAGGTTTAAAATATCAATCGTGTGTACAAAGGGATTATATATTTTACTCTGTTGTAGAAACTCCCATCTTTGTCTCTCGGGCGATCACGGACATTCGAGAAAATCGTGCGCTGTTGCTTTTTTTTTTTTTTTTTAATAATTTTCTTTATCAGTGACCGACGCGTAGCGCAAGGCAGCCAAGTATTCCGATACAGATTCGCTGATTAATGATTTTTATCCCCCCGCTTTTGATTTATGTTTTGTTAATGGAGATTTTTTTTTTTTAGAAATGTATACATTAATAATGTCAGAATAGTAAGACGGTACAAAACTTGTTTAAAGTAATAATAATGTGATTAATTAAAAAATAGTAACATATTTTATTGCGTTGTAATACGGAGCTTTTTTTATTGTTTTACGTTAATTTAAAAACTTATTTCATTCAACAGAGTTTTATTAATGTGGGGGGGGGGGGGGTGTACCTAACTATTGTTTTTACATTTTTTGTGAACACATTTCTAATTATTTCGAAACGTAAACGCTGTTACGTGAATTTGACGAATTCAAATTCTACGTCAATGAATCGTGCGATTGATCAGTTAGATTTAAGTGCAGCTTGTGCTTGGATTTTCTTTTTATTTTTTTTTTTGAATCGTCAATTTTCGTTTAGTTACTTTTATTTATATCTTTTTTGTTCTTGAATGCGCAACTGTACATTTCATCGGATTTATTCGTTTTATTTTTCCGATTTCATTATTTTCCATAGAAAAGAAAAACAAACTTGAATCGAAAGTCTTTGGACCTTTTTTTTTGTCACAATTGTGAAAATAAAATTGGAATAAAATATTTAAGGATGATTGTGTTCATATTGTGTAGTCGAATGTAACCATATATTTTCGTGAGAACATTTTTGTTTTTTTTTCAAGTATTTTCACGTAATTCATTCATCATATAGCCAAACCGCAGTTCGCACTTTGTTGACTTTGCGTATTCCGGTGCATGAAAAAGCGCGCTTCGAAACAAATACAAAAGAAAACAACAAAATAAATATAAATTAACACATATCATCAAGTGCAATTATATATACGCTTATTTTTCTCGAAAAAAGAAAAATGTACCTCTGCCATTTATGATTATATTCCGTTACCGTACGTCTTCCTGAATGCTTTAAAGCCTGATGTCGTTAATCGCATTCGTTTCGAGCCTTCGCCCATCCGCAAAAGTGAATTGTCAATTTGCAAAAATCGATCAAAGAAACGGTGAGGCGGCACGCGGATGTGCCGCGAGAACTCGCGTCAAACTCCTTGTAGAGCGCATAAACGAGCAAATGAAACGGCCCGCGGGCAGATATTTATTGTAACGCGTAGGGGAAACAGGCCTCCGTCGATTCTACGTTAAAGATAGCTTGTTTTTTCTTTATCTTGCATGGAAAGGGTACGGCATGCGAGAATCTAAAGAGTTTATTGATCTAATATTATATACGTATATTGTATTATTGTGATATAGTGGGCGCGAGCGCAGAATCGTCGCACTCGAGGCGAGAGAGAGAGAGAGAGAAAAGAGACGAAAATTCATCCCGCTGTGTCGTCGTAGTATCGGGTAATTATTTATTATGTGTCACTTGAATTATAGTCCCGAGAAAAGGTGCAATGTTTAAAAAAAAAAACAAACAAAAACAAAATGAAAGAAAGAACAAAAAAATGCGTTAGAATATATGTCGAGTGAGCGACGACGGGTAGCTGATTGGCAGTTGTAATAAATGATAAATGAAATCAAAAATGTTGATCGTTGTCGGCGTGTTCTACGCGGGCGCCCGAAAAGGTATTACCCTATTTAACATGTACAATATAAACATATGAATATATTGTATATGTATACACATAAGTATATCGGTATGTTACACATATGCATGAATATATTTATCGTTATACATGAATATATTTACATGTTTATATATATATATCTATATCTAGGTATAGTCTACGGCACGATTTATGACGTAATCGTCCGCGCAAATGAGTATTTATTTATCTCTCGACTGTTTGGATATTTTATTTTCTACATATATATTCTATTGTTATGTACGTACACGTTAAGTATCTTGAAGAGCGAAGGGCGGCCTTTACAGTGGGTATCTCGGGCCAGTATAGACGAAGGCGGATTTTCGCGTGTTCTTACATTGTTCAGCGCGACCGGAGAGGGCAGAAATAGAGCGGGGATGGAGAGACGAATTTCGTGCGAATATCTCGAACGTCAACGTATTCCGTTATACTTTACGCTTACGTACCTTCGCTTCGAACAAGAAACAGTGAGGGAGGGGGGAGTGAGATCCCGACGTACGCGAAACAAACAATTAAAAAACAAAAAAAAAAAACAAATAAATAATTGAATAAATGAAGAGAAAAGAATATAATTATTATCGAAAATGATAAAAAATATATATATATAGATCTACATATATACATATATACGTATATATATGTATGTATGTACAGTCATCGCGTCCGCCGTATATAAGATTATCTGTAACAAGCAAACGTAACGCTTTCGATGTTTTGAATGACGACTTGAAGAAATAAATAAAACGTAAAACATGCAGTGCTATAATATAAGATACATGTACGCATTTGCATATGCGTGTGTATATTATTATGTATATTTAAGCGAGAGGTGCGGGTGCGATCAAGGACCGGCGATGATATCGATGTGTGTTTTGCGTGTAAAAAAAAAAAAGAGAAGTACCAAGCGCCTCTTCGACGGCGATATTTACATTACGTGTTTATTTATAGATATGTGCGTTACATTAGAGGCCGCAAAGAAAGCGAAAGATGAAATAGGAATAATACATCATACAAACACACGCTTTTTCATACCTCGATCGCACGTCGATCGGTCTCGGTGCACATTATGGAAAAGAGTATATCGCAAATCAGAAAGTAAGAGTACGCATGATGATAAATTGTATCGCGCAAGTCAATAGGACTGAAGTATCTTTCGCTCCGTGACTTTAAACGTACACGAGGACATTTTACTATTCTTCTGTTTTTATCCTTTTGATTATTGTATTATTTTTACTTTACTACTGGTCAATTGTTAGTGCGGAGCCTTTACGCAGCAGCAGTATTTTCGTTCGCCCGATATCGGGGCATCGAGAAGTCAAGGACACCATGTATTGTACGTTGCGAGCCGAAGTCTGCAGACGACTTCATTTAACGGACGTTCCTAATGTTTTCGTAGAAAAGTAGGCAGCTTAGATTTAACGTTATAGGACGCTCAACGATAGACGATGCATTTAATGTAGATTTTCAGTATTATTATTATTATTATTATTATGCTTAATATTATTGTTGTTGTTACTATTGTTATTCCTTAGTACTTGGTGGAAATTGGAAATTATCGAAGTAAAAATGGAAGAGCAATTATGATAGTATTACATTGTTCAGTACAAAGCGACAGGATTCAAGCGAGTTAAGTGTGGTCGATTTTGATTGGTCGTCTGCATTCGGAAGCACCGCAACGTATATCTCGCCTCGTATTCTCGAAAAATCCATCGCGACACGATCCGCCCACCGGTGCCAAAGCATTTTTTTTTTTATCCATTGAGTTCAGTAAATGCAGACACTCGGTACCGAAATGTCCTCCTACGAATTAAACGGAGCAGCGTAATTCACCCGCTTGATAAAAATGAAAAACAGAAATGTAACGAGCAAAACCCCTCCGTTTGACAAAAAAAAAAAAAAAAAAAAAAAAAAAAAAAAAAAAGATAAAAAAAAAAGACGAGAAGAACGGAGTAGGAGGGAGCAGAAGGATAGAGACTTGATAAAGGAGCGAACAGCGAAATAGGCGACATTGTCGAAGGGGTGGAACGCGAGTCGCTGATTGCGTATAAATATATATATATTAAACGAGGATAACGCGTTACCGGAAGGAAATTGCAACAACGGCAAAAGCAAAAAGTGAATTACGAGAGATGAGAGATATATATGCAAAAAAAAATCCGCGTCTATACCGTGACTGTAGCGTTTAGATAGAAACTTATTATGTATCTATTACTACGTGATCGTACGCGGCATGCGGAGCGTTCGTCATTGGAGTCGTCGTCTCTCGCGGGGAGAAGGCACGATCTTCGAGACGGTCGACGAGACTGGACAGATTATTTACTTATAGGGCCAGAGGGGGAGACTGCGAGAGCCGAAAAGTCGGTGACGCCAAAGACGAACGCCGTCGATTGCGAATACTGTTACTTGTCTGATTATTGTGTAAAGAATCGTAAATAAACTGTGTATATATACATAAATATATATACACACTCACACGTATACCCTGACTGATGTTATAATGCACCTCATTGTCGAATAGTACCTGGTATAATCATATAAGGTAAAACATCAATACGCATGTTGGCGGAGGGGAGACTTTTCATCAGCCAATCGTGAAGTTACGGGGCACGAAGGCGGGAATTCAAACGTCTGTAGAATGGTACATACTATTTACATCTATATTTATTTCTTATATATACGTTATACTGGAAAACACCATTTGGTTCTCCCAAATTGTACAATAAAATGCAAGCAAATCACGGATTTGAATTTCCGCCTTCATGGACTGCAACTTCACCATTGGTTGTCTACTGCGCATTCATAATTTGTTTTTTATACCATGGAATAGTAGTCGAATAGTAGAACATTGAATTGATTTCATTTGTACTGTTAGTATTGGCAAAATTTCATTTTCTTCAAAATCAAATATTTTTCTGTATTTGCATGGAAATTACTTTTAGTATTTTTTATTTTTTTTTTTTTTTTTCATGAAGAATTCTCATTATTATTTTTGTATTGTTTTTTATTTGAATGGAGCTGAGCAATCAGTCTACTACTAACGAGTCATATTTTCTTTTCAGTGTCGAATACTAAAATCAATTTTTTCTGATGGAATTTGTCAATTTTTGACTCGAGACAAAGAAATTGTGTCGATTATATTCAACTCGGATTCGTCTCGTGTTAGACAATTAAATAATCATGACTTCCAAGTTCACGTTTTAGATGTATGGACGACGGATGGACGGACGGTAAGTTTTTTTTTTTTTTTAACTACTTACTTCTTTTTTTACCCCGTAGATTAACTGAAAATAAGATTGTGCGAGTCCTCATGATTTTTGTAAATGCATGTAACGTTATTTTTGATCGAGTGAATTGTTTAACTGTACTTGATATCAGACCTATACATTTTTCATGCGTCATACACGAAGGTTTGATTATCGCATTTTGTGGTGTTTACAGACAATTTCATGTTGACATTAAACTTTCGTTATTAGTAATTTTTTATTACACTTTTTTCGCCTTATACTAAGATTTGGATTTATTACAATCTTAATTAAATAATGATTATAGTTTTCTGTCGTGTAGTTACTGAAAAAAATAAATGTTTTTGTTGGGAGGAATCAATGGATACACGTTGATTTCAGGACGTCAAAATATTTCATTATTTACTTAAACGCGGTAGACAATCGGAAGACGATATAAAAGTGAAACCAACCTAAATCACTAAAATAAAAGAATCTCGTGGATCAAACTGAAACTTTTCTTTTTGATGTTTTTAAAGTACAGAAAATGATATTCGTGATTGTCGTTCCGACGAAAATCTGTCAATAATGATATTTTTAGAAAACCTGTTAAAGGTATAACGTTCTTATGAACAACTATCAAAATTATGTTTTCCAAACAAAATGTGATGTTTTCCTGAACCTGAACAGCTATCAAAAGTTGATATCTAAATGAATGTCTATTTATTACTTCTTAAGCAAATTTTATGAAACGATTATATTTGAAATTATTAACCCCTTAATTATTAACCCCTTAAATATGTAAACAATATAGTGCAATTATATTCTTAAATCAAACGTTTTTAATTTACATCTATTTATATTTGAAAGTTTTGAAATCGAATAAAGTATTACTTTTCTAATTTGATTGTTGTGACTAATGTTTAGTAGTTGATATTTAGTTTTCTGTACGTTAAACTTAAATCATATATGTTGTTTTATGATAAAAATGTAGGTTAAAAAATATTAAATCATAAAGAAGTTCCCGAACACAATCAATTGCATAGTATATTGATTAATGTATTAAAAATATAAACGACTAATATTGTAAAGCGCGCGCGTTCTTTTTTATATAATTTTTATAATTTTCTATCCATCGGAATCCTACATTTGCCCCTCAATATTAAGAATTTATTCTTAAATTTAAAGAATTTCTCATCTTTTGGTTCAAATGTTTTCAAAATGATTCAGAAGTATTTTCCATACTTCATCATCGGTTACTTCATATAGGTACTTTAATTTAACGAATTTTCAGATTTTATTTATTTTTAATGGATTTCCATCTATTCAAGTATAATATGTTTTTACTTATAAAATTGCATTATTGAAATGCATAATATGTAATATTTTCGGCAAATTATTTTTGGATTTGAAAGCATTCGACATGGATAAAACAATATAAGGATTTAAAAATAATATGAATCGAATGCATTTGTATTCATTTTAAGTCATTTGCGATTGAATATAACTTGTACATATATACATATATTTAATATCGCTTGCCGATAGTTATTTTATTTTTTATTGCAACTGCTATTGGTCAATTTTATTCCCAAACGACGTCAGAACAATAAATTTGTTTCACTTATGTCTTAAATCTTCCTTGAATTAATTAAATTCCCTGTTTCATTATATCACGATCTTATTCCGATGTGATTTCAGCTGTTTTTCTGAGCCTACAGTAACAAATGTTTAGCGTTGTCTCATAATGAAACAATTTGCAATAATTGCTTCATCAGCCACTGCACTGCTCTCCCAGATAGCAAAATAAAAAGGACTTCAGAATGATCTCAGAATGCGCTCCAAAACAGGTAAGATGCGCCACTTTCTGAGGAGTTTCTGAGCATGAGGTCATAAAGACCACATAATGACATCGTGTTCAGAAAAACCTAAGAAAGTGGCGCATCTGACCTCTTTTAGGGTACATTCTGAGATCATTCTGAACTCCTTTTTATGTTTGCTGTCTGGGCTGAAACGACTATCAATCCCTCCATTCTACTAAGTGAAGTAAAGTTCAATATTTGTGAAACGTCGAAAACAATAAGTCAATTCGTTCCTGCGACACATTAACCAGATGTTCGCAGCGATTCTGTACCGGCTTATTGGTATACTTATCAATGTTGTTGTTATGTGCTTCGTTGAAATTATCCGTTATCAGCACACCGCAGTTTTATAACTGTTGACACTGAGAAATGTTATTCTCAGTTGCCGATATCAAGTGGGTTCTTCAGTAGAACAGGTATACCGACCTAACCTGAAAACAGCAAAAGTATAAACAAAACAAAAAAAAACATTTAAACGTTTTTTTTTTCAAAAATCGGGCTCTGGAAGGGTGATTCTACACATTATATAAAATCCCTAAAAAACTATCGTTGTCATTGGGTCGAAATTAAAGGAGGATTATCCGAAATAACTTATTTTCTCTTACCATAGCAACAAAAGCAATTTATTTCGGATAATCCTCTATTATGTATATGTTTTATAGAATCACCCTCCCAAAGCCAAAATCTTGAAAAAACATTTCAGTCACTTCTTATTATTCTTTTATTGTTGACCAACTCGGTCGGTAACTGTTCTACTTTAGAATCCTCTTAATAAAATGTCCGTGTCGTTGATTATTCTTATAAGATAGAGTTGTTTATACTTAATCATCGAAGAGTATGATTTGTTACACTCGGAAATTGAAAACTATCTATAAGTCTTTTTACCATACTACGAAGAAAATCATGAAAACAAATATGTATAACAGCGATAGACAATAACCCGTATAGTTACGGGGATTCTAAAGCGTCGATAACGTCGATAAAGGGATCTACCTTAAAAATTGTTAATAAATAATTGCCTAAAATTTTCAATATCTCCGAACTCTTAGAGGGAAAGTTCACATTTTTTACGACTAAAATTTTAACGAAATCATTTCATAAATGAAAGAGAATTGCACGAATAAATATCGTAAATGGGCAATACTTATTCGAATTCTTTTTATTTCTTTTTTTTTTAATTAATTTTTTAATCGTCTTCGCTATAATTTTCTATGTATTCGTATAATATTTATCCTTTTACCATATAAAATAGTTTGTATATTGGATATTTGGAAAGATGGCCATGTATTTACAATTTTTGGAGTAGGTCCCTGCAACGACGTTATCGACGTTATCGACGTTTTAGCATCCGGGCGAATTCGTCGGCAGTGTCAATTCCTGCAGCGTATAATATATAAATGTAAGAATCTAAACATTTCTTTCTCAATTCTACATTTAGTGTACTATGATTCTGAAAAGTAAACAAAAATTAAAGTAAAAGAAAACTTTTTCAAAACATGTCCTAAACTGATTCCATTAATAACAATAATTCCTATTAAAAGAAAAAAAAAAGTTATAAATCGAAAACCAGTAGGTGATATTGTTATAATTCTAACACATCCGGGCACAAAATTAATGTCAACTCAAAATATTTATATTTCATTGTAAATTCGATATAGAATTGAATAACGTAATTCTCGAAAACGGGAGTTTAAACGCGATTTCTCGAAAATACGCAAAAAGTGTTTTCTGATTTATTTTTCTTGTTTTTTTTTTTTTTTTAATCGTGTGAAATGTATATTTGGTAATTTATAAGCCTATTGCAAAAGGAAAAGTAGGAATTTATAAAAATGATTTTATACATTATGAAGAAATGGCAAGATTTTAAAAAAAATTACTGATTTTCGTGAGGAAGATCAGCCTAAATTTGTCTATAACTATTGAAATGGTCAATATTATTAAAACACTATAGGTACTTCTCTTAAAATTTGTAAAGAAGGTATAGTGTTACAATTTCGAGGCAATCTACTGTTAAAAATTAAAATATTAAGGTGGTTCTAAAGTAGAACAGTTACCGACAGAGCTTTTCAACAATAAAAATATAAATAAAAAAAGATTGAAACTTTTTTTCAAAGTTTG
>JAPYZR010011238.1:0-11788 GCA_030522945.1 Trichopria nigra
ATCGTAAAACGATACTATTGAGCCCTGCATAAACCCTTCGCTGACTTGAAAACTCAGGCAAACACAATATACGTGAAAAACAATCGACCTGACAGAGACGATTTATAATGTTAACATAACGTGAGGGTTTTCATTGGGGATTTTGACGCACGCGCATATATCTATACTCGGATGCTCCGCACGCTAAGAGACATGTTTATGTATAAAGTTAATTCTCGGGTATATGTACTAATCGAACTCTATAATCTACCTGTGACGGGGAAAAAGTCAAACAGCAGCGCCATCTGGTAGCGAGAGTTGGCTGTATTAAAAACGTGGGAAACGTCCGGAACAACGTATCTCGATAACCTGAGAATGTTACAGGTATTCGATGAAACGACGATTAAGCGAAGGCATCTTATTTTGCATCTGGTTTTTGGCGTGTTGATTGATGTATAGTATTTATATTAATCAACAAGTGAAATCTATGTGTAAAATGTAGATAATTGTTGAAATCGTCGCAACACGAAAAATCCGTCCGCGGTATTTCGGGAACCTCGAGAGTGTATGAGGTGTATGCTACATTACAACTGCTAAGATTCATGATGTCGCAGGCAGATAGCAGCGCATCGTAAATGTAGCTTTATTTTAGCCTTAGTTTTTGATGCCCCACACATTTCGCAGCACCCCAAGAGGTATTGCTGCATTGCGATTGCTAAGTTTGATGTCGCAGGCAAATGGCAGCACTTTAAGAGCCCATGTTGTATTACAGCTTTCATTTTTCCTGTTGCAGGCAGTTTACAGCGCTTCAGAAATAGAACGGTATATTAGCTTTTACTTTTGATGTGTCAGGCATTTCGCAGCACGTCAAGAGGGATGTCTGTACAGCAGCTGTTAAGTTTGCTGTCGCAGGCAATTTGCAGCGCTTTCGGAGCATGTACTATTTTCTGGCTGCGATTATCGCTGCAGCAGAGAATTCGCAGTGCTGCTGGAAGCATTGCTACATTTTAATATTTATTTTATCTTCGAGAACGTCGCGGCTGCTGTTGCTTTGCTGTCGCAGCAAAGAGTGTTACTTGGGTTGATACATGTCGAAGTGCTGTCCGTGCAGCGGCTTGCTCGTGTGCCTTTCTGCTAGCATACGGGTTTCTGCATACCGAATGCGAGCTTTGCGTCGCGAATGGTTCAAGTTATTGAGAGACTCATCAACTCGAGCTGCTTCCACGCAGTTGTTAAGAGGGTTCTAAAGTAGAACTTTTACCGACACTTTTAGTCGAAACTCATTTCCAACAGAATTTCTCCATTTATGAACTGATTTAGCTGCATACTTTCACAGTTACAGCGCCCGATATTCGGAAAACGGAAAACATTATTTCTTTATTAAATTTTGCAAGTTTCGTTATTTGCCAATTGGCAAACAATTTTGCAAATGGCGCTGCTTCAGCCGATGCGATATCGCTCGGCCTAACGGCGCGGTGGCGATGCAGCCGTGCGACGCGCATGCATTCATTTCGTCATAAGTTCTTCATTTTTTCGAATTTTTACTTGAAATTTTAACCACATATTCTACAGATTATAATCTTTCAGAAAATGCATTCTAGGTATATTGTCCCCCTTAAAATCTATAATTGTCTTGTGAACATATATAATCATCCAGAATAATTCTTCATCCGGTCAAATCGCGGAGAATGAAAATTATCAGATCGAAAACTCTCGGCAGGCGGTCTTTATTTAAAGCCATCACTTTTTCTCCAATATCCTCTCAGTCTGTATGCCTTTTAATAAATTATTCCCTGACTTTTATTTTCAGATAACTACCCACCAGTGACGCCAACGGAAGAATTTCGCGCGTGCCTTTCCTATCCTTGTCATGTATCGGCGACTTGCATCGATCTGCCCGGCGCAACTTACACCTGTCGGTGTCGAGAAAATTACACAGGAATCCACTGCGATGAAGAAATAAATAAAAGAGACTACGAAGTTCCTTCGTTCGATGGTAAAAGCTACGTCAGAATGACCCGTCTAAACGCTTATTACAAGTTCAGCATCGAGCTCGAGTTTCAGACCTACGCGGATAACGGTATCATCATATATAATCAACAGAAAAGTGACGGAAGTGGTGATTTTATCTCCCTGGCCATTGTCGATGGGTAATTAGATTGCCATTAATTTAGCAATGTAGATTTACAGAAAACAAACATTTGATTAATATATTATCTTATTATCAATAAGCTGACGTTTTTATTTAACTAGTAGTTATTGTGGAAACGGAGTGTAAAATATGGATAATTATTGAATTGGCTACAAATCGAAAAAGTATGCTGTATTTCAGCTTTCCTGATTTTTATGGCGGGCATTTCGTAGCATCCCGAAAGCGCTCGCTGCATTGAAATTTTCACTTTTGCTGTAGCAGGCAATTTACAAAGCATCGGAAATATGAAATATGTTGTAGTTTTCAATTTTGCTGCTACACAAAATTAGAAGCGGGTTCTATCTTATACATCGAATATTCTTATAATTTGGACATTAAATCAACCTAATAGATTATTTAAAGTGTTTACATTACATTTATTATTCTTCTTTTATTAGAAGATTTGACTTTTCATATTTAATATGCCACTCACTTAGAAATTATGTTTTTTATTTCAGATTCATGAAATTCCGATATAATTTAGGTAATGGACCAGTTACATTGACATCTCCAGAACGGGTAACGATGAAAAAATTTCATAAGGTAGCTGCTAAAAGATATCATAAAGACGGCGTATTGATATTCAACGAGGTAGAAGTTACGGGGCAAAGTCAGGGCATATTGAAGTCTCTCGATTTGAATCAAGATTCCTTCATTGGGAACGTCCCAACAAATTCCACCAAGTGAGTCGGATAATAAAAAAAAAATGTTTAAACAATATTTCTGTAAAAGGTATTTAATCTTGTTTGAATAAGCCGTTTTCGATTATTTTAATTTCGAGACTTTCATAGAAATCACGACTTTTTTGTGTCTTGATATTTGATAAATATATTTATATATGTATTTTTTTTTTGTTATATATTACACACGATTAGATACAAGAGTTTATCTATAGGAAATCCACGTGGTCATTCATATAAAAGAATAATTGATTTATAGAGTCTTTGAAAATATTGGCACAAGTCACGGCTTTCTTGGATGCATGAGAAATGTCCATATCAATCGAATACCTCTGGACCTTCATGTGGGCTATAACAAGGAAGTGCTTGAAAGTTTCCGCGTTAAGGAATGCACCGATAATGCATGCGCGAATCTTCCGTGCCAGAATGGCGCTACTTGTCAGCCAATTTTCCAAGAAGATCTTTGCCATGGTCGTGATTGCGCAAGAACAAAACGAAGAGGAAAATCGCGAAGTTCCAGCGACTTTAACATTGTTAGGTGCAAGGGTTTGCACTGCACTTCCCTGGAACGAAGAAGGACAAGGAAAAGCCCACGAAAACTTTGCATCGGTTCGAATTGCGATTATGAGTACGATCTAGATTATGATAGCAGTTATGAACATGACAGTTACCATCCATTGGATGCCGAATACAGGTGTATTTGTCCACCAAGGTATACTGGCAGCAATTGTGAGGAATCGTTAGATCCCTGCATGAGCGAACCTTGCCATCACAGTGCCACGTGCGATATTTTGCCAGAGGGTGGGTACGTTTGCAAGTGTCCACCTGGAAGAGCCGGGGAACACTGTGAAATAGGTAAGTAAAACTATCGCTTAAAATCGTTTACAAGTACTTTTGATGCATATGATCTAATAGACCACCTAGAATTTGTTTTTGAAAAATTATTTTGGCATATCCTATGGGGATGGCGTGTAATAAAAATATATAGGACCCTGATCCACAATGAGAAACTGAATCTAGTTCCTCAGTGAATATATCACTATAAATTTATCAAAATTATCTTAATGCCACACTGACAAGGACAATAGGCCATTTTTGTCACACCTGCATAAATTTGCGGTCTTCCCGTGATTCTAAAGCACGCGGAAAGGCATCGATTGCCGCTACGCAACGCGATCCCGCGAGTGCACATGTGCCAGTGGTAAACGAGCAGTTTTCGCTGCCTGCCGGCCATTTTCTTTGCACGACCTCGAATTTCCACACAGATGTGACAAAAAGTACTGTACGTATCGTGGGCGGAAATGCAACTAGGTCGATGTTGCGGACTGTTGGCGGTGGAAAATATGCTGATGAGCAGTTTCCACCCGCTCGACCCCCTCATCAAACTCGGTGCAATACCTTCGTTCCCGCCCTTGATACGTAACATAGTATTCGTTGCAAGTGCATTAAAATTGCATTTCCCGCGCGAGTAGTCCGGACGGCACTTTTCTTAATAGTGTGAAAATTCATATTTCCACATTATGATATGGGAATAAATTGACGTTTCGGTTTATATATAGTTTATTTCTGAAGAGGGGCCACACAGTAGGACCGAAACCTCAATACATTTAACTATTATGAAAAACGTATCTTCGATTCTCTGACAATAGTTTCTGTTCGTGATGTTACAATCACAAAAACGAATCGTTTTCCGGTAAACGGGAAAGTATAAAGATTAAAAAAATACAATTGGGTGAAAACGATGAAGTATTGCAAAATATTCATGTCCAAAAACAATAAGTGAATACTTTTGAATGATTCCACATTGTTCTTAATTCCATTTTTGAAGCTTCAATACTTTTCCATTTCGGTATAAATTATATGAAAACTCGATGCTTTAATATATATGTAAAATGTTATCGTTTTTATCCTTTTCTATTTTTAGTGGATACAGAACTGACGGAATTCGTGATCCCAGAGTTGACGGGAGATGGTTATTTGGAATTGCCCTGTCTGGAAGGAGTAGCACGATCTTTTTCGATTGAATTGTGGTTCCTATCTCGGTCTAGAGACGGGCTCTTACTATATAACGGTCAGCTAAACAATGGCCGTGGCGACTTTCTTAGCCTGAATATGGTTCAAGGGCGATTAGAATTTCGGTTCAATTTGGGAAGCGGCATAGCGAATATCACTTCACCGGATGTGGTGACGTTGGACACTTGGCACAGCGTGCGGATCAGCAGACTTGGGCGAGAAGGTCTGTTGCGATTGGACGATGGCACAGTAGCAAGAGGGTTTTCTGGAAGTTCCTTAACGGAATTGAATCTCGAGATGCCACTTTACATTGGCGGTGCAAAGTAAGTTTCCGTCCTTGCCGTAAAAGTTACGAAAAGAAGTGAATAAATATGCGTCCTAAAATTCCACAGTCGGTAAAAGCAAGATTATTTTTTGGTCCCTGGTTTAGAAATATTACGATTCTATTAAGGAGGCGGCACAAAGCCGAACGGAAAATTCGCTAATAATAAATAACATGTTCGTTTCAATTGTTTATCAAATGCCAAAATTACTGTTAGGGTAATGTTACGGGCGAACGGTATTTTGTTAAGCAAATTAATTAACTTTGACCAATTTAATAGTGATGATAAATGAACCTTAACATTAATAATTGTGTAAGAATAAATATCTTTGAAATTAATATTATTTAAGATAAAATTAACAACGCATTAAGTTCATGTATTTGTGTAAAGGGCCGTAATAAAAGCATCGATAATATAATTATTGACTGTTTCGTTTGAGGCAAGCGTTTATTTTATTAGAAAAATGAATTATACCCAAGAGATTAACTAAAGATAAATTAATAATGATTTCCGAGAACGAAGATTTGCATCGGGAAATATTGTCATCGTCGAAAATCGCAAATAATCAGGGCATATTCATTTTTAAAATGATCATATTTGTACAATATTACAGGAATTATCGAGAAGTTCATCGATTAGCCGGTGCTAGGACTGGACTCTTTGGAGCTGTTCAACGATTAATGGTGAATGGAAAAATTTATCAAAACCTAGCTGTGAACGTGACTCAACACAATACGCAGATTTACGACGGTGCCCCATGTCCAAGCATCGGCAATCCATGCCAGAATAGAGGAATGTGTTTGCCGCTTTTGAACAATTATCTCTGCAAATGCCTTGCTGGTTATAATGGCGTTAATTGTGAATACTGTGAGTTACTACATTCCTCTGCCATGTATTTTAAAACCGATATACTAATCGCACTTGATGTAAGCATATATACATGCATGTGTGCATTTACAAGCACGATTGAGCAACCATCCGTGTTTTTTGCTCTTACTTACCAAATTTTTATGCACCCGTATATTAAAGGTAATAATTCAATTTACACGTGAGAAAATCGATTTCGGTAATTACCTATTTTAGTTAATTATGACCATTATGTTTCAAATCATGTCCCTGGTAGAAATCTGTCCAGTTTTCTGTTACACTGCCCAGTTATCCTATACCTTTAACATAGGAAAAAAGCAAACTGGACAGAAACTAGCCAAAAACTGGACTCATTTTCTAAATCGGTCGTTTGGTAAGTTATATATGTCCACTTCGAAGTAGAGTTTATTCTGAAGGCAAACATTGACGGTGAAATATTAAGTAAGTTGCGAGTAACTGAAACAGAAAAAGAAAATCTTTTCGATGGATCTTAATAGACTTTGGTATGGAAAATATTTCTGGAGAATTTTTATATCAATAAAAGTAACTTAATTCTGACCAATTTTTACATTTTTTACTTTTCGTTACTTGGCAAAATGTCTTCGATTTTAAATTATATTTTTCATTAGTTTATGAAGCATTTTGGAAATTTCTCTTCATATGTAGACGGAATATTTCCATTGTTATTTCTTTTCTATATTCGTATATACGTGCATTTATGACCTCGATTTGACATATGTTTACTTAAGGCACATTCTTATTTGCGACTACAATTATTGTGTTTAGAATTAACATGATTCGGACTTAAATTTCGGCATGGAGTATGCAACTTACATTGAGTTTGCACTTATATTGAGTTTACGGCAGAATTGTTTGGAAAAGTATATTAAAATATAGGAAAACTTATTAAAACCATTACGTTACACGTGCACGTACGCACATCAATTGTGGCAAACAATGATTGAATTACAATATTGTTCGAAAATTTTTACATCTCCGTATTATCATTCGCAGTTATCGGATTCGATGGTTCCGGCGGAGAAGTTCAAGAAAGAGCCGTGCGATTTAGTGGGGAGAACTTTCTGCAGTTGAAATACCGATATGGAAGAAGGTTTGCATTACAATATTATCGAAATTTTTAGTAATGTATTAAACTGAATGAACGTTAGTGGCCGAGAAGAGTATATTTTACAATTTCGAAAGTTTTTAAAGAAGTAAGATTTACACGAGAAGAGTTGTTTAAACTACCTGAGAAATATATTTCGGTGCAAATGACTAAGACAATCTGGTGTGCACTACTTTATATGATCAATATATACATTTTTTAAGTCCCAATATAATGAGAATATTATTAATTCAATAACTTAGAAAATATTTATCGATATAAAGTTGTTTCAAATGAACTGCGCTGCTATTTTCAATTAATTATGCCGTTCAATTTTATATTTTTTTATACTATTTCTAAAAATAATATATATAGTCTAGCAAGGATATCATTAATTTACCTAAAGCAAGATTAAACAGGGTACCCGGTGTAACGAAAGTAGTATGCCCACGAACGTAAAATCTTCATAACAAATTAACGTTCTGATAGAAGCTAACTTTTCCCAGTCCTAACAATACTAACACAACTTCCGAGTACGACGATGTTTCCTACTCCGACTACGACTGGGAGGACGATATGTCCTATGAATATGAGAATTACGACTATAACGAGTAAGTTAATACCGATCTATCCTTTGTCCACTTATACTTTTACCGCTTTTAATGTTTATATCGACTACTTTGTTTTAGTCGAATTCTTCGGAAAATAAACTCCTTGCGCTAGAGCTTTGTTTCTTTATTTTCTTGTGTATGATAGGGCATTCTTACTTTTTACCCTAATTTATGACAACATTTTTTTTTTTGATTGTCCAGTCTTTCCGTTCAATTCCGTTCAAAGTCTGCCCGTTGTGTGTTTCATTTGTTCTTCGAAACCACCGACGCATTTCCTCCATCAATTTGGATGCAGTACAAATGTTCGAATGGCTAAATGTTCGAACGCCTCTTTCGCTATTCGATAGCACTAGGCATTCTAACCACTTCGAAATATATAACCTATTAGGGAAATAGACGTTCGAACATTTAGCCATTCGAACATTTGTACTGCATCCATCAATTTTTCCAGGCGCTTGTCAATTGTCCACTACATATGTTTTTGCGTACTCGTTGTTTATTTTGAGTAGTTCTTGTGAATTGTGGAATTTCATAAAATAATACAATTTGTTTACGTGGTTGTGACGTATTTTTTTTCATCTTTTTTTGATTTGCAGACGAAGAGGACATCAATCGAATAAGTTCGAATTAAGACTGAGGACTATTCATCCAGAAGGACTCATCGCTTGGATCGGAAAAGGAAAACTTGAGCATCTGATGCTGTATTTGCACGATGGACACGTCGTACTTTCTTACAGAAGCAAGAACGAACAATTTTCAATCAAGAGCAGAGTAAGTTAAAAGTCTTGACAATTAAAGTAATTCACTGCTTGAGATTAGTGCTACAATATGCGAAGAAAGCTTTTTTGTCACACCTGCACGAATTTACGGTCTTTACGTGCCGGTAAAGCAGGTGGAAAGTGGCCAATTTCCGCCGTACAGCGCCACGAAGCTTCTGCGCATGTGCAGCGGGTATTCGCGTATTTTTGCCGACCGCTACCCCACTGCAGCGGGATTTTTTTTTACCGTTTTGCTTTTCGTTTGTTCTACTATATTTTCATGTGATAAAACAACATGGATGACGAAAACAATATAGTATATTTATATGATACAATTCTCACTTTACCTTGTATCCGAGAACACTCTCTTTTAATAAAACATTTCTTGTGTGATTCGTGCTTAACCAGCATGAAAATACCGTAAATTCAATACAGGTGTGACAACCCGACAACTCGGCCCACTCGTCACCCTCGCTGCAATTGTTCTGTTTCTGCCCTAGATACGTAATATACTATTATTTCGTATCGTATAACTTGCCGACCCATATTACCGCGTAATTTAAGAAGAAGTGATCGAATTTCCACAGACTGTACACTCGACAAATTGCTTATTAATCGCAATTATTATATTAATCATATAAGCAATTTATCATTTGCGTGTCGTCGATTTTTGTCCCTGGAACATGCCTAAGTGCATTATTCAAGGACCCGATAACAGCGTAGCAGTCCGACCGAACCGCATATATGCAAAGCAAATATAATGTCCTTCACGGTAGATGACCTATAGTAATATGTCTATCTCATTATATTACGTCTTATTTCTAATTTTCAGAAATTTTACCTTACGACAGAAAAAATAATGTGAAATATGGAACTTTTTAAATTCCTCATTTACTCGTAATGAATACGACTATATATACAATTACGATATGACTATACGACGATAATTGATAAATCATTTGATTCAAATATATTTTAAATGAGAAAACTAGGGGCTTCGCCACTAATTCGATCCAAGGAACGTCGCATTTTAATTTTAATTTTTCATTTAGTATAATGACTGATTAACTTTTTTAATTTCTTTAGATTACTAACTCAATCGTGAAGTATTTTAATAATTTTTTATTAATATTATATATATATATATATATATTTAACACATAATTTATGCTAGAGTGGTTAAATTACTTCGCCTGCCGCAAGGTGGGCGTAAGATTTTCCGATTCTTTGATTTTGGGAATTTTTTGGTGGAAATCTATCCGACTGATTTTTAAAATTGGTTCTTTTCATCATTCATTCTGCTCATCTATTTATGGATAACATGAATATATTTTGTTTTATTATTGTGTCGAAACTAAATATGGTCGAAGACAGGGGTTGAAGGCTACTATACTCTACGTGTGTTCGCGCTCTAGCTCACGAACGAATAAACAGAAAATCTTCTGTAACCTCTTTTTGGATATGCCAGACCAACAGAAAGAACTGACTAGATTTTAGAATATATCGACCAAGTGCTTGTCGCCGCAAATTGCCGTTTTTCCGCCCAAATTCGACTTCTTTTACTTTTTTTCTTTCACTTTTTTTCAATTATCTCATGAATAAAACGTCCTAACAACTTAACATAATTATTTAAAAACAAAATCGCGTGTTACGGAACAAAAAACCCTTACATTTTTATCCATTTCACAGTTGTCCAAGGAACGAAAAGTCGGATCAACCTGATTTATTTTCGAAAACGTGCAGTTTCATGCGCCCGAACCAATAATTGGTGACAGAATTGTTTCAAAAACAAAATGGCCGCTCAGTGAACAGAGCTCCTTTGTGGGGTTGGCGGCCGAAGGCCGCAGGGGCGAAGCACCTAGTTTATACTTACGTCTCTCGCCGTTCTAACAGTTTAAGATATTCGTCACTGTGCGAACAATTAATTTCGAGTCTCTCCAATAATAAATTTCAATATTTTTTCATAACTCTCCATATTACTAATGACAAAATAAAATGTTTATATCCTTACAATAAAATATTTATTTTATTCAGGTTCAATGAAAATATTGATAATCTATCATAAATAATTGATGCAGTATAATGCGCATTTTACTTCACTTTTAGGAACGGATCGACGACGGCGTTTTTCACTACATCAAAGCGTCGCGAAGACGCCGAACAACGATCATTCAAATTGATGAAAGTCCATCGGTAAAATTATCAATTGAAAGTAGTTTGCTGACAACAAATGGAAAGCTTTTCATCGGTGGTAAGCCTGGTCATCAAGGTCTCAAGGCTTGTCTCACGAATTTCGTCGCCGGGAAACGTCGGATACAACTGACAAGGCGAAAAGTCGAGTTCTGCCATGACAACGACGTATGATAGTGGGAGGAAAAATTCTCCGGATCGAGCGACCTGTCGCCGAGCTAACGGGTGAAAATGAAAAAAAAAAAACTATGAAAGAATTGGCGCTTCTGGGCAATGCGCAAAAGTGTACCATCGATTTTTGCGAGACTGGAGCGAAGTTCAAGTGCTAAGTTCTTATCGAAGGACAATAATATATTTTTAAGGGCGATTAAAATGCCCGCGGTTTCGCGGAATATAAATATATAAATAAACATTCAATGAATATATAAATATAAATATAAATCTATACGAATCAATGCGTATACTTGAGGCGTGAAGTTTTGTTCATTGGCGAACAATACATTGCTTTGATCATCGACGATGGATAATCGCAAAATTATGTGAATCTGCATCCCTTCGTATGAGAAATTCAAATGATCGCATGCAAAACATTTATATTTTTATCACATCTGCATGAAAACATCTTGTTTTTTTTTTTAAATGATGGTTCCCTGCAAAAATTGTTAGCGTGACACACAAGATCCTAGCTAGAGTCCCGCTGAAGGTATAGCTTTTTCCGGTGCCCATCAAATCATGCTAATAATTTTATTAGGGTTTATATCGAGCTCATAACTGCGCAAGCACAGGGGGACTACGTATGTGTTACTTCAAAAATCAATATTTTCTGCTAAAGTCAATTAATTGGTATTCAGAATGTAAAGTACGAAATTACTACATTTTAAGCAAGTTTTATCGTGTATCATGCGATAAAGAAAAAAATAACAGAAATCATTGGTTAACGTGATTACGCGTGACACATGCAAAAGTTCCGTATGTATTGGGATCTGACATGAGCCGGTGGCCGATTTGCGAACTAATCAAAGCTTGCATTTCGAGAAAGGTGATTGGGCCATAGGCCAAAATGGCGGTATT
>JAPYZR010011249.1:0-12577 GCA_030522945.1 Trichopria nigra
ACATTTCGTGGATATTTTTGATATATACAATTTTTAACCAATATATTTGCCTAATAATTAATTATTATCTAAGAAAAATGGACATAATTTCTGCCAGGGATATGCCACCTGCTAATATAGTTTTCTTTCATATGGTAATATTAGTTCTGTAATAATGATGCATTATTATTTGCATATCTAAATTAAACTTTTTTGAAGTTCTTTTATTCTGTTCAGAGACATTTCCGAGTTACGTATTTTTATGAAATTCAACGCTATAAAAAAGATAATGACAAAATGACAAAATGGCTGATTTTACCGATGGAATTAATTTTTATTAATCAGGCACAATTTGTTTAGGTACATTTTTATGTTCAACACATTCCAAAAAATACGTAAAAAAATTTT
This sequence comes from Trichopria nigra, assembly GCA_030522945.1. Taxonomy (NCBI): domain Eukaryota; kingdom Metazoa; phylum Arthropoda; class Insecta; order Hymenoptera; family Diapriidae; genus Trichopria; species Trichopria nigra. The sequence goes on from JAPYZR010011249.1 coordinate 388, forward strand.
AACGCGCATTTAACAAAAATCTCCATGGTACCCATAAGTAACAAAAGTAAGCAAAATTCAATTTTGGCCCTAGATTCGAAAAACACTATATTTTGTCGCAGTAGAGGCAAATTCGCATTTTGCGCACATGTTGGCGCACCATTATTAAATTAAGTTTGAGTTAATGAACAAAAAAGTTAACTTAGTTAAGTCATTAGTTAACTAAATACAAATTATAAAGTAGAAATCCTGGTAGAAATTCTGCCCAATTCTACTAGATACAAGCTAGTTGTTATCTATAAAAAATTATTGAATTAAAAGTGTATGCAATAAAATTGTTCAGAAACTCAACAGTAACTAGACAAAAATAAACTGATCACTTGTTTGTTACAAAACTGTCCAAATACTACATATTAAAATTGGATTTAACGTGGCAGCGATTTTACCTATGAATCTCTTGCCTATAATAACTGTTCGCTCAAATTATTCAAAATTTGTACACAATTCATCGTACGTATTAACAATGCAGTAATGCAGTAAAATATGTATATGTATACAAATGGACAGTCAAAATAGCCAGTTGATTTATTTACATGACCTCTTAAAAGCGCTTCCTTATTTGTTTTGAAGTACAATGCTTATGCAAACATAGTGGGACGAAAATTTGACCTATTTTCTCTTTTATAATTTAACAAACATGTAATAAAACACCGAGATGTAAAGTGCCGAAAAAATACGGCTGCAATTGATATTCTTATATGTAAATATTGTAGAAGATGAGAGTTGAGGTCAGTGATCCTGTCACCTATGAAGAAGAAGTCGACGAACAAAACCAACATGTCCATACTGATAAAAATGATATTTGCGAAATGTTTAATGACAATAACAATTTAGACATAGTTATAATACGATCCAAGAATACGATGAACAAATTGTTGGTATATGTGTCGCGTTGTAAAATGTGATTGAAGATCATAATGCCTACGGTGTACTTAACCATATTCATTTCAATGTATATAAAAATATTATAATAATATTGGGCAGAAATTGGATAGAAAATGATTAAGGTAGTTCTTACGAAAACTCGTTTATTCAAGATCAACATGAAATTTAGAGAAAAAATATTTGAATATATAACGAGTCGATATGCGAGGTCTGAGAGCGATTGACCGTATAATTACTGAGGAAACGTTAATATAAATTATGATTTTTTACTATGGTAGCTTATGAATATTCCTCGAAATGGCATGTTTTTTACTGAAACACTTTTATTACATTCAAGATTGGAGCAAATACTGGCAGAAGTGTAAATTGAACTATTAAGAACATAATACTTATTGTTAATTTGGCACAATATATTGTGAAAATTGTAATGTTTATAATGATCACAAGGTTGAGCAATATTTTTAAACAAGAAATTCCTATGGTGAAATGTAGTTGAAAAGTTAACCTCAAAATATCATTTGTCACTTAGCGACAGATATTTCATGGCAGGGTGTATACATTTATGTTGTTATGTATAAACTGAAGTTGTAATTGATAATTACGTCTTCCTTTTTTATTCCGATTGAAAATGTTAATAAAATCTTGCAATACGTTGCCACATCTAATTATTTACTTAATAGTCTATAGTCAAGCGGGAGATTTATTATTATTTAAACATTAATTATAACAACTTTTACACTCACGGCTTTTGTATTGAGTTAATTTAGTTATATTTAGTATATTTTATGATTTATGATCAATCAAATTTTGTGAAAAATTAATTTTATTTCTTCATCTCGTGCTTGACTTGTTCAGTACGGTAAGAACTACCTTAAGTAAGTCGGTCCAGATGTGACTAAAAATGCTGTCAGAAACTGGGTGCATGTTGTATAAGATTTGTCTAAAAAATGCATCTAATTAATATGAAGGAAAATGCGTTACGTTTCCAATAGGAAACTGACCAGTTATACTAATTTAATTTTTTTTTTGAATGAGTTAACTTTCAAAGTTTAATATAATGTCAACTTTTTAACTTTTGACTTATCACTATTTCAAGTGCGTAACGCATATTTAAATGTCAGTTTTGTAGCGTGATAGAAAATCCGAATGAAGTCAACTTTTATGCATGCTGAACGATGACATGCGTAAAGTAAAAAAGTCGCTCTTAAAAAACAATTGGTTATCACAAATAGTATTTTACCTAATTAGGGTGTAAAATGTACTCTTACGCACGAGTTAGGTATCCTCTTTTTTTTTCTATTTGGGTGAGTAAAGATAATGCTTAAAGTACTTTAGATGTCTCGTATTAGTGCTTAAATTGAAGATTTACAGATTATGGGATTCTGGGAGGCGTCATGCGTGAAGTCAATTCATACTTTCTAACATCTTAAACCTTATATAGTATCCGAAAATATAAAATCTTAGAGATATATGTTATCAAAAAATACGAATATCCCTGATTCAACCATTTTCGTTAAAAAAAAATGGGCGCAAAGGGGGTATTTTTCATCCAGGTGTGACAGTTAAAAAGGCATATAGAGCTGTCACATAATACGTCATTTGTTTAAATACCACCAACTATACAACTATACATTATCATTAATTCAAGCGTGATCGATGCCAGCGCCTCTCGTGATCTAGTTTCAAACAATTTCCACACAACGCTTATTGCTTCAATGCAATACTGTATATGATTCTATTTCTGCGAAATACTTGGTCGAATGAGTTTTTTTTTTTTTCTCTTTAATAAAACGTCTGTGTGATTTTGACGTGCGATACTGTGAGTGCGGTATATTGCATCGTCTCGTATACGATCCTGCGGCGCGTCTTTCCTCGCAATTTCCCGCAGCCCACGTGGTGCTCGAGGTGACGTCTCCCTTTTAAAACGTGAATCCCCCTCGTCGTCGAGCCCTCCGGGCTTCTTATTCACATTGAGATTTCTCGACTCGGCATCCTCCTTTCGAATAGGCTAGGAGTCGACGTCGCCGACGGTCGTCGCGTTCGCGAATATTCGCCGGAAGGTCATCGGCATTGTAAAGCCGCGCCCCAGCTTGAATAAAGAGCTTGGCTATAAGATGAAGTGTAGGGAGACGAGCACAACGGCGACCCGTCGCTATAATGCGACATCGCTATCGTCTGATGTCTATATGTGTGTGTGAACATGTATGTATATAGTTATGGATCCGTACATATCCAGCAGCCCGGGAGAAAGGTGCATCCTCACGTCCAGGAAATGCCAAGCAGCGCGGCGCCTCCTGACCTCTATTCGCGCCACGAAACCGTTGACCGGCGCCGGACCCCACGATTTCCCGAATGTCCCGTTCAAAAGCTCGCCATAATCGAGGCGTCACTTTTCTTTCCCTCGTGCAACTTTATGGCGTCTTGGCCTCATGAAAAATGATGACTCGATTTTCGTCTCGTTGTATGCGCCTTCCTGTTTCCAGGAGGGAGACGCATCGGTTCAGGAGCTGCTGATTAGATCGCTGCAGGTTTATGTACATTTTCGGCGCGCCATTGATAAATGTCGGATCGATCGGACGAATCGTTACATTGGTCTCATGACAGGCGACGTTTACCCGTCTGTCATTCGGACGAGGACAAGCAATTAAAACTGTTCTTATAATATACGTATAGGGTTTACGTATGAACTCCGAATCTCGTTTAGGAACAGCTTCATTTATCACTTGTCTCCACTATTTGCGCTGGTTTTAAGGTGGACTTTTCGAGTTGGGAGGTGGATCGCTACGAAAGAACTCGATCCGATTCCATCAAAGTCATGATTTGCATGAAGTTGTACGTCCGATGTAGGTCCAGTTGTCACTGACGAGGGTATCCCTAGGACGTCCATTGTGTGAGTATAATGGACGTACAATGGAAGGACAATGGACGTAAATATAAATAGAAGTTCTAATGGACAAAAATTGGACGAATCATGAATGTCCAATGGTCGAGTGCTAATTGAGATAGGAACGTCAATCATTTTAATATAGTATATAGGCACTCATCATAGATTATACGAGTATGTTTGGTGATAATATTAGTTTTTCAACTACATATCGGAGTTACCATTGGATATCCATTGGATTCCATGATTCGTCCGATTTTCGTCCATGGAAGAATTTACATTTCATGTCAAAACATGTCGGAATAATTGACGTCCATACTCGCGCGTACATTTGGACGACCAATGTAAGTCCAGTTAACGATAATTAGAAAACTTATTTATTTACGTCCATTATACATCCATTATACATTAATTTGTTATCACTGCATTTGGACATTTTAACGTTACTGAAAACTTTCGGCACTCAGCAGAAGATTTCGCTTTAATTTTTGTCAAGTGTTGGGTGAAATGATCGTTATGAATTTCAATTTTCTAAAATGCTCCACTTTTGCGACGGGTAAAAGTTACACCCGATTCTCTCTTCATCGAAGCTCAATGAAAATTGAACTGAAGAATCAATCTGTCATGAAAATGAAATGTACACCGTCATGTAAAGAACACTTTAGAAGCTGGGACTTTTTTTTTCTTCTTCGAGTTTCAATCAAAGTAGTTCAATCGCGATCGTAGAAAACTTAATTCATGCACGTTCACGGTATGCTGTTCCACGTAATGACATATATTTCTTGAAAACAAAATGGAGAAATAAGTGTTCAAAATGTTGATGGGGGATCAATCGAGAAATTATTGATAATATGTATATTTGTATAGGTATTTATTTCCTTACGGGACGAATGTCATTGATCAGGATATGTACCTATTATAAACGTGAACGTAACTGCTATGTATAGACAGAAAAGTGGCAATGAATTATATACAGGGTGTCCAGCATCTAACGGATAATATTTTAAGGGGTGATTCTTCGTACAATTTTTAGGGAAAATGTTCTGTCCCAAAATTTGATCCGATTTGATTTTGGTTAGAAATAATTGTAAATTGATTGCTCTCCCCCTCCTACTCAACTTGTATGAACTTCTCGCAACTAGTGCCACGTTATTGTGTTTTACCGTAGTTTATGTTTATATCGTCGGCTTCGTTATTCATCAATTTGATTTCTTGTTTATTTTCATTTTTATATGTATCCGTAACGAAGAATACGTGAGACAAGATCGAGAATTGAATAAGAATAAACAACGACCTTCATTACTTTTTCTCGATAGCACATCAGGACTTGTGTAGGAGAATGTGAAAATACAGTTGTGGATAATGGCGAAGAATGTGATGCTGCAACATCTGACGAAGCCATATGCGTGATATTTTTATAAGCAGTTGAAATGGCGAATATGTCACTAATGTGATGTTAATGAAACTGACAATAACTTAAGTACTATTTTTTTATCATTTTTTAATCTACATGCATTGTCTACATAGACGCTTGCTCCATAAATATTGTCTACATAGTAAATTATCTGAGAAATAAACGAAATTTTGTCCACAATCATCTAGTCGTACTGCTTATTTCTTAAGCATCATATAAGAATTTTAGATAAAAAAACCAACAAACATACATACAATTTCTACAATGTTTACTTCGTACATCTTTCTATTACATTTGTAATTTTGTCAATTTGTTCCTTCGAAGCATTTTCAATATTTTTCAACGCATTGTCGTCTATCCTCATAATAGAAATTTATCTATTTTTGTAATTACACTATATATTCTTTTCTCCTGTAACTGTAGAAGGGTGAATATCTAAATTTTAAGAATAAATGTTTTCATTTTAAACTTAAATATTATTCAATATTTTATTAAAACAATTACTTCATCATTTTTTAAACAAACTTTTTCGAAATACCACATTAATTTCACATAACGTAAATCAATGTTCACTTTTAATTTTGTCATTGAATTCATTTCGAATTGGAGTCATTTCGACATTCTCACGGAATGTCATAAGGTAAATGTCCCAGTAGCCGAACATGTACCAGAACTTGAACAAAAGCTGAATTATTAATATTAATAAGCAAAAATTTAGTTTTACTGAAGATCTAAAAAATAGAACGAAAAATATTTTATCTTTAAATTCCAGAATACCTGTAATTCCATGTTTTTTAAACTGGGACAATCCATTTCTTAAGCGTTCGGCTACTGGTACATTTACCTTACTTTCATTTATTTTTCAATAACACATGCGGGCGCTTTTCTCGATTTCGCAATTTAAATATCAATAATTACGCCCTTGATACATATAATATACTATACTGTAATTAATAATGATGTAATTTTTATAAAAACCATCAACAAAAGTATTCTCCAATTATTATTATTTTTTTTTTTACTTTTTAAGATATATTTTTTTAAATTACCCTTTAAGTCCATCATAATTGACTATACCGTAAAAGTTGTAATAGGATTTCGATTTTCCGAAAGGTCGACATGTTACATACATGTTACCCATTACATACATATATATAGTATAGAAATACACTGTCCTTCGCGACCACGTGACAAAAAACAGAATCAGGCTCTCTCAGGCGTGCTGTACAGAAAGTTGCAATTATTTTGCTCGACACCGCCCATGGTCCCGTGGTTCGATAAATATAATGAGTTTGTTTCCTCATATAGAAAACAAAGTAGACGAAAATGCGGTGAAAAATATATATTTAACCTCAACTCTGCAATATCGATACTTTTAAAAGGTTTCGAATATGTGTAACTTTTAAATTCCCTGCAATAGCCATGGCTACAACCTTTAATAATGAATCAAGTATATGGAATTTTTACAATTCTTTCATCAATTTTAATACTAATGACAATGTAGAATCCGAGATTTAACATTACACATTTTTACGTTCATAAACAATAGTATTTTTCATTACTAGTGCGCTAAAGGCGATTTTCCATTTGAGTTGTGATTGTAGTTAATACAGGAGATATCCGCACGTCTAATAAACGAAATTTTTCTTAATAAACATTATAATTCTTATTTCCCGCACTATTTTTGGTACCTGCATTTCTCGTACTGCATTCATAAACAGTACGAGAAATACGAATTTTCAGCGTACTATTCGCATACCATTAAAAATAATGTCGATTATTCCTGGTGCACTTGCAGCAAAATGTACTATATATTTTCTCATAGAATTAGGAAATAATACGCATTTCCCGCTTACTACTATTAAATAGTATTTTTCGTATCTAGGGCGCAAAATGGAATTTTTCTGCGATTCGCCATAGAATTATTTTTTGTCGAATTATTTCGAACATATATTACTGCGTTTAAATTCTTAAATTATTCCTCATTTTACGCCTTCCTTGGTGCAGAAACGTATTTTGCGCCCCGAAAACTAAGGGAAAAATAGAATTTTGCGCCTACTGTGAAGAGAAATAAATTTTAATTTTAATATTATACCGTAAACATTACATCCAACAGTTTATTCTGGAGATAAATGCGCTGTTATAATTACTACAGCAATTACGTACGGGAACGAATTGTCTCGTCTAAGTACCTTTCAATGGAACAACTGTAATCGCTTTCGATTTACTCAAAGAGAAAATGTAATACATTACCAAGTTAATCCCCCGTGCAGTAAGAAATACTCGACACACAAGTGCATACCTTTATTTGCAATAATTAACTGAATTTCCCGTCATAAGGAATAGTCCCCGTGCACGGAACTCGCAGACTCCGTTATCTGGATATTTATGCCAATCCCGCGGCTATTATCACTGACACTCCGAGCATAAACATGTATCCCAATCAATAACGCCGCAAACGGTTTGCGGAAAATGAATCTGATTCGCGGTTAAAGGCGCTCGGATCTACTGGCAAGATGGGCGATTGTGCTGAAATTATTGCCCAGTTCCATATATATGTATACGGGGCCGTAATCGAATTAGCGTGATAGAAAATCCTAATTGAATAAAGTCGCGGCCACGAAAGCAGAAAGACACGATATAAATCGATAAGGGGAAGACAGTAGTTTCTCTATTTTCTGGAACGCGCCGAGGACGCGATGCGGGTCGATTTTGCACTTTAGCGATATGGCTGCGAGAGTTATCGGCAAATATAGCACCGGCGGGTCACGCGGGTTAAATTTCACACAATTATTCTCAGACGATGTCTGTGCTACATAAATTCGACGGGAGAAGAAATCCCCGCGGGGAAACGCGTGCATAGACGACAAAAGGAAAAAGAGAGACGCGGCTAAAGTAAATGAAATGCAAATAAGAGAAACGAAGAAGAAACGAGAGAAGTGTTTGTATAGTTTGTATTGTTGTTTAAACTGAATGGAATCTATGCAGACGAAAAAGACGCTCTTTAGAGACGTTGCAATAATAGGTAGCACTTATTGGCATTTTGAGGACAGGCTCTTGCCACGAGAAAACGTAATATTTTTATCGTCATTGTTAGGACATTGTTGTTGTTGTTTTTTTTAAATTATTTTTTATCTGATTCTCGCGCAGTATTTGATTTGACACGGCATATCTAATGTCGAATCTTATTTCCAACACGAAGGAAACGCATTAAAGGTATACAGTGATTTAAAATCGTATATAATTATAATACACAATTCTAATCCCGCAATAAATTAACCTTTCAACGACGTCGAAACAGAATACAAGCGAGCGACTTTATCGACGTCCAATCTACGGAGGATTGATCGGGTAACGAGTCGATGGCTTCGAAAACTTCCCACGTGCTCCAATTAACTTTCGCCAAAACCACCGGCTCTCCAGGGAGTAAATTAATCTGACCAAACGATTCCTGGTATCTCGCTCGCAAGTTCAAAAGCCTCGCTGGCAGTAGTGCGAGAGAGAAAAGGACGAAAACTGGCTGAAACAAGAAGAAAAAAACCACAAAAAAAAAAATAAAAAAAAAACAAAGAAATGAAGAAGCAAAAGGCCAAACGTTTTGAATCTCCGTGAACATCGAAATGTCGTGTTAACTGGCAACAACCGAAAGATTCTCCTCGCGAGTTACACGGCAGTCAACATTAACCCCGATTTCTGTTCCCTTCCTACTGGGCGAGATTCTCGAACGATCCGTTCATTTCCGACCACTGTGCAATTTCGAATAATCAATCTTCGGATCGGAGATGACAATAAACTATATGTCCCGGGCCAAATTGCACGGTGTTGTTTCCTCATAGAGCTGCAAAGTTATTTACAAGTCAACAACACAACTATAGACTTGGGAATACTTTTGTCGTTCATGAGGTTCTCTCTCGTTCAAGAGTGTCTTTCCCTCTTCTATTCCTCTTAATTGAAAATTAAATTTATTCAATTTAAATTGAATTGAATATTTTCAATAATCTGTCGGCTTTAATAATGTAATGAGTTTTCGTAGACCGAGATTCTTGTTGATTTTATTTACTAAATTGTTTCATTGTTTCATTTATTTACTTGTTGTCATTAACACGTAGCAGTCGTTAGTTTTATTTTTAATCACATATGCCTAGTTTAGAAAATGAGGCCAGTTTATGGCAATTTTTCTGGACTACCAATTACTTTTTACGTAGAGGCTAGATAAAATGTGTGACGTCACAATTAGTTGATAATAAAAATATTTCAATTAAAAATGTTTAAAACTATATTAATTTTCAATGTGTGTCGTTTATCGAAATTGTTACCGTAATTGTTGCCCGATTTTTATTCAATTGTGTTAATTTTAATTTGTTTATGTTCATTTTTTGCCAATACTTATAGTGATTGTTTATATTTATCCATTCGTACAAATTTGTTTAATTTCGAAATATTTCAAATTATCAATTTTTCCTAAATTTATTGTCGTTTCATGACTTGAAGTCATTTTTGTCATACATTTTTAATGTTTTTGTTGTCAAATTTCAACATTTAGAAAATACAGACGATTGAAAAAGTTTCGAGAATACAACATTTGTCAAAAATATCCAAAAATGAAAAACCATTACAAATATTGATAAAATAAATAGAAATTAGAAAGTATAAAGACCAAAATTAACGAAATTGGATGAAAACTGTGACAAAAATCTTGATAAAATTAACACATAATATATGGAAAAATTTCATGAAAATTAAATTAAATAAAGAGTCATTAAAATATTAAATATCTAGTGAATAAAAATCGATTAAATAAATAAATGACATATTATTAAATATCATTAATGTTATTAATATTATTAAGAAGAAGATACGAAAATTTATTTTAATCTTGGCAAATATATAAACAAAGGCCAAAAAATGAATATAACATTAAATATATGAAAACATAAAAATTACAATCATCAACAACATTAGAAAATTTTAACAAAACAGAAAAAACGTTGAAAATAATACTAGACGCGACAGTAGCGAAATGCAATCCATCTGTGAAGTAAATGCACGACAATAAATTGATAATTAAACATAATAATTAAGCTAATATCAATTAGTGAAAATTGTCAATTAATGCCAAATTGATATTGAAATTAATGAAATGAAATGAAATACGCAAATTTCAATATGAAAGGCAATACGTATATATATATGCCTAGAATAATAATAATAATATCACAAAGTAAATTTGTTGAAATATCGTCGAAAATTAGCAACAATCGACAAAAATTTCACAAAAGTGAAAAACTTTCAAGGTGAACAAACATTCATAACGGAAAAACTTTTGTGAAATTAATGAGACAAGAGGAAAAGTAACTTTCTTTGAAAAATTATCAAAATTAGATAAAAATGGTACCGAAATTCAAAGATTTGATTTCAAATATTCAAATATTTGACCCCCGTATTTATCAACGAACCTCATAAATGGTAACATAACATCATCATTTCGGTATTGTTCGGAAGTACACATTTAAAAACTTAAGATGACTTTCAAACGACCTTGAAAGACATGGCCCAGGGTACTACCCAGTGCACGCACAAATCCACGAATAACCTTTGAATCTCTTTAACACTTTCAACAATATTATCTAAAAAAACTTTTACACCCAGAGATACTAAGAATAAGTTTAAATGACCTTACACTGACCATTCAGTTTGACCTTGAGTTTATATCGAATCTATGACCTATATTTGAATCTAAAATTTCCCGCTCTTTTGATTTCTGATGTGTAAAGGAAGTGGATTTTGAAGCAAATTTCATGGTCAATTTCAAGGTCAAATTTGAGATTATCATTAGATTCCCTGTTCAAAATGACTTAAAATGATCCGGACCTTCTTGAAAGAAACCTTACACACGGAAATATTTCACTTTCCCAATACTTTTGTGACACCGTACATGTATAAATAATATCAAAACAGTTTACTATACTTGTAACCGATATTATGTATTTTTTATTCTCACCATTTCAGTCTTAGTAAAAACACAACTATTTTTTTGAGAATGTAAGAATCATAAGATTATATCAATTTCAAATGAAAAAATTTCCCAAGCTATGTCGCATGAGGTATGGCACATGTGAAAATTGTTATCTACTTATCCATCTTGACTAAAAAGTCCGTAATTTCCTTTTCATGACCTGTAAGTTCAAAATACTTGTTAGGGAAACTAAACGATGCATTATGCATGAATCAAGCAAATTGCTAGTATCCTGACTTAATCGGTGACAATAATTCCTCGGCAACGAAATATTTTGATAGGATATTCAGTTGTTGTAACAAAACATTTACTTCGTTTAAATAACCGTTTACTTTCTTAAACAAAATTTATCATAAGTAAACAAAAATAGTTGATTAGTGATAGACTGTTATATATTTAGGAAATATTAACAAAATTTGTCATATGCATCACTTTCGAAATTTCTTGGAGTGACGTTTCACTCTGTAGCTTAATTTTCATTCTTTCTGCATTTTCGTGTATTTGTTTACATTCTTGAACAGGATGTCGATCTAGGATTATTATCCTTGGACTGAAAAATAACCCACTCATTTAAAGAAATAAATGTCTCTGTTTCTGCAGTGAAAAATCGCTATTAAAGGAGTGCAAGATTCACTGTTTCGAAAGAGTGGCTCTTTTCACTCCAAGAAATGTAGAGAGGAATTAATTCAGCAATATACTACTGGATGATCAGATAAATCCCATTGGATTTATTGTTAGAAAGTATATAGCCGAAAAAGCAGTGGCCTTAGGATCCATCGCGACATTTTGAAAACAGACTTTCACTTTAAATACCTTGGAGTGAGAAACCTGCACTAAACGAGTGGAATTTCTAAGACCCATAGCGCTAACCTCAGCCTTGTGTAAGCTTTTCGAGTCCATGTGTAAAAAACGATTGCAATGGTGGGTTGAGTTTAATGATGTCTTACCTCAC
>JAPYZR010011252.1:0-12049 GCA_030522945.1 Trichopria nigra
GACCTTGCCATGACCTTGTTGAAAATATCGTATAAATATCGTTTTGAACGTAAAATTTTCCGCTCTTTCCAAATCCAGGATAAAAAATAGGGGTTCCCATTTAAATAAATCACTCTGACCTTGAAATAACCTTGAAAATCGAGTTTAAGGTCAAGATTGTTGGTACCATTGGATGGCCCCCTCTATCGCCTTCAACTTTTGTAGAGGTCATTTTTTGATATCATTCATTTTTACAGAGGTATCTGCGTCGTCGGATTAAAATGAAACACCCTGTATATATCAGTCAACCACAATGTAACAATTATGTAACATTAATGTAACATTGATGTAAGAAATATAACCATGAGATATTTGTAACATAATTGTTACTTGATGTGCTTACGGGATGTATACAATCTTTTATCGATTAGATAAAAAATAATTAATTTTTAATTCACAAACTTTTTACCTTCTTATAATTAAAATAATTTATCCAATAATGAGTTAGTCCTCTATATAATTGCTTGAATCTCCAGAAATATATTAAGTATATGAACTTGATGATAATTTTGTTAAACAATAACAGTTTCTCCAATATACGACTTTATTTGCATGTTTGAAAAGTCCGCGTACACTAATTTTAGGTAGACGCTATGAAAGTGATGGACGTCGCGGAGGCGACTAAATTTGCGAGAGATTACGCTATGAGGAGCGGCCCCATTGTTCTGGAATTTGTGACGTATAGGTACTACGGCCATAGTATGAGCGATCCAGGTACAGGCTACAGGACGAGAGAAGAAGTGAAAGAAGTGCAACAAAAACAAGACCCTCTGTTGCTTTTTATGACTTTAATCGTAGAAAACAAACTAAAATCGCAGAAAGAACTAGAGGTATAGATTATACATATATTAAAAATATCATTCTTTCATTTATGTCCTCTTGTGTTATATAATGAAATTTAGATCTATGCAATAGTGAAACCGAATGAAAATAATGTTTTAATTTTATATAGTCCATGGGGATGACAAAAAAATATTCAGGAATATTTTGGTAAAGAGTGACGCTAAAATCACCTGGTTTTTAGTTCAATTTGTAGTATTCGAGTTTGAAAAATGAAATATCGTTGACGCTTTTTTTAAAGTCCACCATATTAGATCCGCCATTTTGAATGTTAAAATGTGACGTCAGATTCCGTCAGATCAGCGACCTCGAGAAACCCCGAGTGACAATTTTTGATCGATTCTCAAAAAAACTCGTCAGCCATATTAGATCCGCCATTTTGAATTCTGTGTTACATAGTTTAATATATATCAACTTTTTCGAGAAAAGAATCGAAGCTGCTTCTGCGGGGCAATACGCCTAGGATCTGACAAACATTAGTTGGCGTATTTCGAAGGTTAATTTTAGAAATAATGATTGTACGCGAATCACGCACTGTCATATACACGATAAAAATGATGATTCATATAACCTTATGTACGTTTATCAAGTTTTGAAAATATGCTTATTTAGAATTAAATTGTCAATTTCTTTTTCGATTTTATGCTGAAAGAAATCATTTTGCCAGAACAAGGAAAGTTTTTATAAATTGAATATGACTGAATTTTGTTCACAAGTTCATTTGTTTATTTTTTTTTAAATGGAGTTTTCAATCTAAAAAATTCTTATTCACCTAAAGATTATTTGTTAATATAATTATTTAAACTCGTAATAAGCTGTCAATCATAAAAAAAGTTAAATAATATTGCGAAGGATTCGGATACTTTATAATGTTTACATTTAAGATGCCATTTCGAAACGAAACACACGTGATAATTAAAAATAAATGATAAATCAAAAATATTCCATAAAAATGTAACAATTTGAAATGTTGCAGAAAAGTAACAAATTGTTAATTGTTACCAACATACGAATTTTTTATTATTTACCTCGTAATATATTATTATAACATTTATCAACATTTAAAAAATGTATTATCGATATATAGGAGTTACAGAAAGCTATATACGTTGACGTTGACAAACAATTGCAAGAAGCAAAGGCGGATCCCTGGCCTGAACAAACCGCCATTGGAGAACACGTTTACGCTAAAAAACTGGAACAAATACGAGGGCTGGCTCCGTGGAAACCGATTACCTAACACTTGGAAAATTTCGAAAATAACTCTCATTAATATTCGACCAAACGGAATGAAATGATTCTGATTGCGAATTGTTACCAGTGGACATTGTGGAGCGAGTCATAACTTCTTGATTATAAGTTGTTGTATTTAATAATGTGTAATATAAAAGTAATAATGGATAAAAGTTTTGCGCATTTTTCAAAAAGTTTCAATCGTTCTTAGCCTGTGTATATAGAAATGCTGAAAGATATACCTGCAAGCACAGATAGGTTTCGGAAGCCGTAAATGTCCTACCTCGGAAATATTTCAAATATAATATTTAATTCTAAAATCCCCTTGTTCATTCCTTCAAATAAGAGAAACAATAATTTTTCCAGTTTTACAATAATTCAAATAAAATTTTTAAGCTATAAGATACAAATTTCTTTCCTTTTCTTTCTTATTCGTAAGATCATAAGGCTGCTTTTCGATTTAAAAGTTACATTTGAAACCTTTCTGAGGTAGGACATTTACGGTTTCAGAAACGTCATTGGAACTTCACTGTGACGAAACGTTTAGTGATGGGTATTTTGATTAAAAAATCGTTTATCCGGAGTACCTGTGTGTACTCTATATTTCTTATTTTCTTGGAGTGAAATTTTACTGTATTTAGGAGTGATCCGGAGAATTTATATTCTAGAAAAATTGAAATGTCACTATTAAAGAATGAAAATTTACTCTTTTAAAAAAGTGGTTCCATTTTCACTGTTTGCAAAGTGAATTTCAGTGGTAGACATTTAAAAGTCAACACTGAATTCAATGTTCGTTTCAATTCATTCAAATTTTGTTTCTATCAAGTAGAATTATATTATATTTATTTTAACACGTTGAAATTGTTCATTTTCTTTAATCAGTATTTTACTTAATTTTCAAATGTTTAAAAATGCGATCAACAAATATTTCACGCATGAAACAACAGTAAAGTGTAAAGTATTATGAAACTTTAAATAGAATTAACAATAAATGGATATTTATTTCGATTTGTCTCGCAAATTTATTTTTCAATTGTATAACATATAATAATTAACACAATTTGTAATAAATTCGAAAAGTGGAATATTGTTTGCTCGAATTTAATAGTTTGTAAATGAAACGAAAAATTTGTTAAAAACAATTAAAAATGTCAATTCAAACCTTTATTTACATTTTTATTTAAATTGTAACAAAAAAAAATACATTTCCATAATGTCATAAATAGTACATCAATAAATTTAACAAAATACAAAAATAAACAATCGTGACATGACAAAATAAATGAGAATTAAACAAAAATTTGGAAATTGGAATTTTTGGTATAGACTATTTTTTTGTCAGTTATCACAATAAATCTAGGAAATAATACGATAAATCATTAAGAAATTCTAAAATTAACAAAAAAAAAGAATACTTATAATTTATCGTCTTATATTGTCAGCAAAAAAAAAAACTACATATAAAATTTTTAAATATCTTTTCAACAACCATTGTATACAATATTCATTTTTTTGTATCCTGAAGTTACAATTTTTGTTCCAAAAATATTGAATAAATCATTAAATTATTACGATCTACGTACAGGATCTAAACAGAATCTATCCAGTTTTTATCTAGGAAAAACTTCATAGATTCAAAACCATAAAATCTGTCATGTACCTGTCATTCTCTTCTCTTGCTTTATTATTCTCTTCTTTTTCTTCATGATCCTATTCTACTTCCAAGCATAATTCCTCTACTCTTTCTTGATATACTGGCATTCTTCGTTGCCAATATGACGAATATTATCATTTTCCTTTTCTTTTTCTATAATATTTGCAATTTAGCAAAAGTATGAATATCATTTTCATGAAATATTAAATTATTTTTCACTTTTAATTTTGCTTTATATACTTTCGTCTATGAAATAGTTCACGTCTATTCTTTTCCATTTCGACGAATGTTATAATATACCTACTAACTGTATATTAACTTCATTAACTGAACTTTATTTTAACCTGAAAAATTATTTGATATAAAAATAATCATATCTAGTATCATCTAGACAAGACTGACGTAGAAACCAGGTAGAATTCATATTTTATAGTAATTTATAGTAATTTTCTCTGTCAAATTTATAGATTTTCTACTCAAAATCGGGACAGAATCGAGGGATTCCCTCGTACAGATTTTATAATGGTTTTTCGATATCGGTCCTTTCTAATGTAATGGAATGCCACGATTAATTTCTACCAGAGTATTTATTCAATTTTTAATTTTAGAGAAATATATCGTCAAAGACGTAAAACTAAGAAGAAACAAACAAAACACAAATAAATCGTTATTTTTTTAAATTTTTAATAATGACATAATAAATCATGTATGGGACAAGTACATTTCTTATTATTAAAAATATAACATAATTTTGTTACTAATTAGGGCTATTTTATCGCGGCAATCGTGTGTAATTAAAGACTATATGAGAAAGTCACGTTAATCGCAGTTCAGTCTATGCGAAAATAAGAGGTAAACGCATATAAAAGAAGTCATAATATCTGTTCGGACATTTGACACCACGTAAATGTACTATACGGAAGGCAATAATAAAATTTACGTTACTTCGATACCGGAGGGATATGGTCACACACACACACACACACACGTATACTGTACATACATACTGTATCGTGTCGCTCGACACAAGTTCGTGAATTGAATCAAACAATTAAACGGTCACGATCTCCAGCGAAAAAAGAATCGACAATTATGTGCGGAGTCTGGGAAACAACAGGCATTATACTACTTAATTTGTCATTTTTTTTTTTTTTTTTTTATTTAATCTCATGGCTGGAGTGCGAATGTTTGTGTGCGTGAATACAATGTTCGTACTTCGATATATTCGATTATCTCGTAAATTTGAATGCGATATTTTACGTAAATTTCGATTCTTTTTTTCTGTTCAAGATTCTTTTTTTTTCTTTTATTTTATTGATGCATTCTTTAACGATATTGAATCGTATCTGATCGAGGGTCGACTCTGAAAATTTTTCATATACGTTCAGACTTTTATAACTTTTCCTTTATAAATTTATTTTATTATCTATTATACTTTGACCCATACCAAAGGTTCGAATCGAAGTGTTGAATTTGGTCATTCGAAAAAATAAATGGCCATATGATTTTTCATCAATTGTCCTTGTTTCACACACATCATAATGGACCTGAAAATGTATAAAAAAAATTCTGTCGGATTAGTCTGTAATTGAGGGATATATAACCGTACACTAAAATGGTGGGAGTAGTGAAAAACTCTGTTTGGAGTATAAATTCTTCAACTCACTCCTAAATAGAGTGAAATTTCACTCCATGAAATTTTGAGATCGTATTTCACACTTTTCAGAGTAAAATTTCACTCCATTTAGGAGTGAATTGGGGAATTTACACTCCATAATAAAGAGTGAAGTAATTTAAAGAATTTTGAATTTCCTTTTCAATAAGTGAAAACTATAGACATTATCGGCAGATATGGGACTGATCGAATTGAAACGAATTGGATTTGATCAATTTAATTGCGAACATAGTTAAGAATATCCGTTTCGAAACAAAAAAAAAAGAGACAACAAATAAAAATGAAAAAAAAAAAAAAAAAAAAAAAAAAAAAAAAAACCAAAAAACGCAAAAAAAACCCCCACAGAAAAATACGGAAAAACACCACGTCGAACAAGAAATAAATTTGTCGGGGCGCTTAAATGCACGTAACGCCTCGTACGTGCGGGAATATATATACCGAAGGAACGGCTTGCTGATGGTTGGGCGTAAATGGCTTACGACTGCATATTTAGCTTTTTTATATACGCATACGCCATATACACGAAGAAAGACGAACACTGACAGACGCGAAGAATAAATCGAGACCTCGGCGGGAGTCGAGCCTTAAGGCACTCGCACGTGCTGCCTTCGACCATTGAATTTCAAATGACTTCAGTGACGGATCGCATGGCGAGGCATCGGCAATTCCCGCATGAAATTCCAACGTGAAAAAGACATTTTTCCGAATTTCGCCCCTTTTTGGACACCTAGTGCTAAAATAGTGTACTTTACTCGAGTGTGTGGCGAAAAAGGGCGAAAAAGTCCCCGGGTGCCAACGAGACACCGCGGATTAACCAGAGTGCGACGAGACCTCGATGCAGGGGACCACATACGTTTTCCTTCGCGACTTTTCAGTTTTTTGATATTGTGCGTGATTTTACGATTTATATGTTACTTTCGAGAGTTGGACCATTACGATACGAAGTATACTTTTGGTGTCCAGTGAATAATGATGGAATTGGGATATCGATGCCGACGCATATTGTATAAAATGGAATTCTGGTAATTTGTTAATTTGAATTCAATAAAAATTGATAGAAATCGTGTAGTAATTCAAATTGATTCAAAATGATTCAAAATTATTCAAAATGATTCCAAATATATAAATCAATTCAATTAATTATTCGAAATGATTCAAAATTATTCAAAATGATTCAAAATATTCAAATCGATTCAATAAATTATTCGAAATGAATCAAATTGATTCAAAATTATTCAAAATGATTCAAAATTATTCAAAATGATTCAAAATATTCAAATCGATTCAATAAATTATTCGAAATGAATCAAAATTATTCAAAATTATTCAAAATTATTCGAAATGATTCAAAATGATTCAATAAATTATTCGAAATGAATCAAAATTATTCAAAATTATTCAAAATAATTCGACATAATTCAAAATTATTCAAAATTATTCGAAATGATTCGAAATTATTCAGAATGATTCAAATTGACTAAAATTGATATATATACTACGATAAATTGCATCCATTTTTCTGTTTGTTGATGACAATAGGATAAGAATTAATTCTCGAATAATCCATTCTGGATCAGGCAAATTTTAAAAAATTTTAAAATTCACATTCGAAATATTTCAAAAACGAGTGTCCAAAAAGGATTAGGAAAGAATAGTTTTTTAAAGATTTATTAAAACTTTCTTATTCGTATCAAGATCGATAAAACTTTACGAGAATAATAATTGGCACTTTTTTAATAATTTTTACAATTATTTGAATTAACGAATAAAAATATGGACGAGCAAGAAATTCGAAAAGAGAAAAATATAAGAAATATAAAAAATTTCACTACTATCAATACATACTTTAGAAGTATAATTTTTTCTTTAATTAAGCGACAGTGTTGCAACTAATCCAAGTTGAAACGTGTTTAATCTGACCTTATATTTAAACCAATTTCATCTAACCTTGGAGAAATTGTATGCAGTTGCACTTGACCAAGTCTTTGAAAAAATAAAATCAGTAAATGAGTTAGAATTAATTTACTGATCGATATATATGAAAAGGAAAATAACGAAACTCTGTTACTATAAATTACAAATTAAGTAAACAATGAAAAAAGATTCATAAATAATGTGCACTGAAAATAACTTCACTTCCAGAAACAATTGTAGTTTTATATTACCAATCAAATAGATATGTATAACGGAGGATGTTGTTAGAATTATAAAGTATACAGTTACCTACTCCTACTTGAACTGATAAACGGCCGGCACCAGTACTACTGCATAAAAAAGAAAGAAGTTTAAAATTCATATAAAACCATGAATAAAAAGGTATTTAACACTTCCAATGTGCAGAATTTGTACACGGATTTCAACATCCTTTTTTTGTGTGTATAAACAAAAATTTGTTTAAAATGGAGACCTCCATATCCGGCTATTTTTGAGGTCGCTCTTTCGAATGGTGCAGTTAAACATAATCAAAATATAATGTTTAACAGATTTTTGTTAAAAAATATTGATAAAACGCGATTTTTGAGCTACGAATTTTTTTTTAAATGTAATTCTAACTATGAAACCAGTTTATTATCATCTTCTACAACGTATTAGAAACGTCTTATTGGTAGTTTTACTTGTAAAGTATGATTTTACATATTTTTATTTTTATCGATTTGGATTTTTAAGTGGCATCTGGTGAACGCAAAAAAAATTGTTTAAATCGACTAATTTACTCAATTTGTACAGGTTTCTATGCTGTACAAACATGTATAAAATAAGTTATTTAGCGCTAAGGGTACTTTATTCATATTTCCGGAATCGAAATCTCCGTAATACAAGGAAAAAATAAAAATCAAATTCATAAATAATTCGTTTTTAAAGAAATAAAGTAATGTTATGTTTTGGATTTTGGATTAATATAAAATTCTAATTTTTAATTCGTTTAATTCCATAATGATAACGAATTCAGTGCTTTCAAACTCCTTAAAAAGAAGCCTCGGCAAATAAAAATAAAGTAAGATATATCAAAATGTACTAAAATAAAAGAGGGGCGGGGAAAAATAAAGTCAAAGAAAAAGAAAAGAAAGAAAAAAAAATCTCAGGCAAATCGTAAGCAGACTTTTCTTTCAAATGAATTCAGAATAGAAAAGAATTGCAAAAAAACTGAAATCAGAATGCAAAAGCTCAATTCTATTTAATACACTTCAATCTTTTACGATTGATTGGTTCCTAAAAGCATCTAAAATATTTGAAGATATGTAAAGTGGTACAATTAGAATTAATCCATCTCTGTCCATTTTAATCCATTTTAATACGCTATTGATTTTGCATAGAATCTTACACATGGCGTTTTAAACAAGTTTGTGCTTATAATTTCAGTAAAACGACGTTTCCTTGTTCAATTCTTAAATACAGTCGTTGAAACGAAAACATAAACAAAATTTTCTAAATATATATTATTTTTTTAAGATTTATTTTAATTTGATTTCTTCGAGGTGTTAGTATGCTAACACTTCTGTTACTTTATATACTAAATATGCTTTTTATTTTATTCTATTTAAAAAATAATCACTTTTCTTACAAAAAAAAATTAAGAATACAAAAATTTCATTGTTTTTTTAATTAAAAAGAGAAAAGATTATTGTTCCTGAATGGAATTTAATACCAGCAAAAATTTTGTTGATGTGTGATAAACTTTCATTTCATAAAGTATGAAAAATGCACCAAAATAAATGTTCACATTTTTATTATTATCAAATTTTTATTATTACTATTATTATTATAAAAAAAAATCGAAAAGTAACAATAAAAAAATGCATAAACTTATTTATGTAGTCGCATTTACAATTATTTTTCTTACAAATACTATCATAAAATTATGATAAGAGTATTACAAAATTATTACAGGTTTTTTTTTAAGAAAAATGATTTATTATCCTACTTCAGGTACACGATTTTTCAAATTTCACAAATGAACATAAAATGGACCATAAATTTTTCTCAATTGGGGGTTTTTCGCAATTTTCCAATATGTGTAACTTTTCCGAAACTCCAATACGTAACGAAAAATCTGAATTCATTATGGAATAAATGACACATGCATCGGATGAACATTCGTAAAAAATTGTGTTTCATTTCAAACCAGATTCCTTGTTTTTTTTTTAGATAATTAAACGTCCGCGGAGTTCCCGATGATTTAATGTTTTAAAATATATATTATATATATATATATATTTGAATTATAAATATTACACATTCTCCACAGAATATATAAATTTGGTAAACAGACATTTATTGATTAAGCGTGGCAATTAAAAATTAAATTATCTATTTCCATTAAATCATGCATTTATAATATTAACTTTGATAAAGTTCTATACCGCCTTTGCAAGTGATTAAAAAACGAGTCGTACTTGACGCGTATTTTTCTATTACTCACCCAATACGTTAGTTTTTCCACAATGGTATCATCGAAAAATTATTTATAAACTTACTCACATTTATAGATTTCCGCAACGATGACATTATAATTGCGATATGATAACAATACACCGATTCTCATTTTTTTTTTTTTTTATTATTATTATTTATACCGTTTTCGTATTTCAACGTTGATTTCCAATATATTTTTCATTTTTTATTTACATTTCTTTGTTTTTTTTTTTTTTTTTATATAAATGACAACTGAAATATGGTGATGGAGCTTCTGCTCTGCGAGAAAGATGATGCACCAAATCGTGAGAAACTTCATGACGTCATCAATTGACGAATTGAGTGGAATTAGTTAGTGGGCGTAGTAATTAACCATTATTAAAAATATCAATTTAGTTGAGAATTATTATTATTATTATTATTATTGATACTATTATTTCTTTTTATCACAATTATAAATATAACTTTTATTTTATTTTACATTTATTTATATTTTCATAAATATGAAATATGGAATATATGTAATCCTGAGATAATATTCTGAGAATATACTGAAAATATTATCGTAATAAAAATGATATATCCTACATATATTTGAAAGTATGTTATAGTATATCGTCAGGATATTTCTAGAATATCAGTAGACAATATCCTGATGATATTCAAAATATATTCTCAGAATATTATACGTATAATATCCTGAGAATATTCTGAGTACATCCTGAAAATATTATCGTATTAAAAAGTGATATCCTACGTATATATTTGAAAATATATTATTGTATATCGTAAGGATATTATCAGAATATCAATTGCTATCGGGAGGAGCTATATTTATGAAAAGTAAACATTGCATTCGTTACAATTTTCGAAAATGTTTTTGTTACATGTACATATTATTTACATATTATTTATCTGTTATTTCGTTTTTTAACTGAATTTTTATTTTGAAAATTATTATTATTTGTATTTTTATATACAATATTTTATGATGTATTTTAGTAAACTCCGTTTCTTTTCAATGTTTTTCATGATACTCAAATTTTCGATTTATCTAAAAAACGAAAATGTATTGAAACTGATTCGGCATACTCAAGTAACGAATTCAATTATAAAAATGGGAAATCATACTTTTTGATTCTATAGTAAATAGATATACTTAATAACGAAATATTTCTCAACATATATTTGCATTCAAAATTAAAATTTATGAATTAATTCACGATGGTTTTAAATCTAAAAATAGTTTCTACCAATGTTTCCTGATTTAGTTTAATGCATTTTAATCCATCTCAATCCAAAATTAAATAATTTTAATAATATGTAATAATCAATTTTAGATTAACATATATCGAATTAAATTTATAGATATGAATTGATACATATTGAAAATCATAGAATTTGATTCATAAATATTAATTATTGATTCAAATGTATTGAAAATCATAGAATATAATTCATAGATATAACATTATTCATGGATTTACATGGATTGGATTGTATTCAAATATAAATATGAATTCGCTACGTGTGTCAACTGATTTTTTTTTTTTTTTTTTTTAATTCTGCTGAATTCATTTTAATACATTCTCGTTTTTTAGAAAATTGATTTTTTATTCCTTACGTTATTGATTCCAAATATTTTTAAATCCAAAAATCATTTATCTAAAATATGAATGCATACTTGTAAATCCGGCAATTATAATATCAGAAAAGTAATTAATAAAGTGGTTGTTTGCGATTTTCTCCGTCAATTTAAATTTGAACGCACAGAACTTTTTGTATAAAATATTATATAAAAATAAAAATAAAAATACATTTTTTAAATATTAAAAATGTTAAAAGTTTTAAGAATTGATGATGTTATTTAGTAAACTCCGTTTCTTTTCAATGTTTTTCATGATACTCGAATTTTTGATTTTTCCAAAAAAAAAAAGAGAGAAAAAGTATTGAAATGGATTAGGCAGATTGAAAAAACGAATTCAATTTATAATAAATCGAATTCTTAATTTTCGTTTCTATAGTTAAAATATGATTCTACACCGAATATTTTTCAATATTTTTGAAAACATTCAAATAAAAAAATAATAAATTATTTTAACCCTTTCAGGGGCAGCGGGACGTATACGTCCCACCTAGAATTAATTCGTTTTTTTAATATCCTCGGCATATTAAGGCACGAATAAGCATGTATA
>JAPYZR010011256.1:0-10340 GCA_030522945.1 Trichopria nigra
GAAGAAATATATTTAAAAATTAAATAAAAGATTTATCTGCTTTAACAGTTTAACTAATTACAGTTTATATGTATATAATAAAAATATCAAAATGTATTTTGTTTTTAATCTAAATATACATATATATATAAATTGTGTAAGAGTGTTTTAATTGGGTATTTTTAATGAGACTGTACTATCATAGATGGAATACAGCCCAGTAAACGAAAACGGATTGAAAGTTCAAAAAACAAAACAAATACAAATACTGAACACGTTTCAATACGTAGCACATTGTAAACGGATTAAAAGGTATTCAGTATTGGCTTCATCAATTCATTTTCTGAACTTTCACTCCGTTTTCGTTTACTGGGATCAGTTAAACCTATTAAAAACGATCTTTTATCTATTCAGAACATATACTGAAAAACTAGACAGGTACAAGACAGATTTTACGGTTTTGAATCTATGCAGTTTTTTCTAGATAGAAACTAGACAGATTCTGTTTAGATTCTGTACATAGATTGTTATGTTGGCCCTATATACATTAGGCGTCTACCTACGGATATTGGGACTGCATAGTTTTCCAATCTAGAATCGGTAATTATTCTTGGCAATCTGGACAGAATCGATACAGCACCACGATTAATTTCTACCAGGGTTTCAATAAAAGTTAGTTTATATATGGTTTTGAATTTACATCGAAACGGACGTCAAAATTATTTAAATTTTGAAATAAATTTGTTAAAAAATGTAGAACAATCACATCTACATGTCGATCTGTACTAAATAATATTTTTAAATACCTGCCAATAAATAACACTTTTAACCAAAGTATAATAATTTTACGAATGTTTTCGACTATGATACTAAAAGCTATATGGCAATTATTATTGAACTAATGATACTCAATTTACCATTATATCATACATAACTTAATGGACAAAAAGTATCTAACCTGTGGTGCCTGACAATACCACGCTTGATTTTGCAATGCTCGTTTCCATGTTGCCCATGGGCTGCAGTTCCGTGTGTTTTGCAAGCTTCGATACCAGGGACTGGCGAAAGGGAAGTTGGTCCGAACGAGCCACTGCTCTGTCTCCTGTCGAAGATATTGACCAGTTCCACGGATGGTGTTGGAGAGAATGTACCCTAAAAAATCATTTTATATTGTTAATTATATGTCTGCTATGCCAATTGTTCGTTAAGAAGTAATGAAACGTGAAAAAATAACTGTTAAAAAATAGTCGAAAAAAGAAATAAAAATACTAACGTTATTATTATTTGTTGAACGAATCTTTTACAATATTATATAAGAAATTAGTGAAATTCTTTTCTATACTAAATGATTAAAATTATTATAAAAATATTATATTTTGAATTTAATTGAAATATCAACTGCTACCTGTAACGAGGGTCTTCGAAGCGTCCCCCCTTCCATGCCGACGAGCTTCACACCTTTGATATTCTTTTTGTTTATGATCCCCACCCCGTCGTGAAGGTTCAGATTCAAATTCAGCTCCATATTACTACGATCGCCCATTCGGTCGGTCTCCCGGATCCTTTCCGGTGCCGGTGGTTTCGTGTACAGTGCATTCGCCGTGGGTGTCGTAGGACTTATCACCCTAATGTGCCCGTGACATTCTCGATCCGTCAATTGGCCGTGCGAAAGCGCGAGGCTTTTCACGCCCAAAATCTGGCCGCTACAATTGTTCAACATCGGTGGATGAACCACCGGACCGGGACGGCATTTCGGCCCTGGTGATTTCGCGCTTTTTTGGAGATTCTGAATGTTCTGCAAGCTCTGGTTCGCTTTGTGAATGGCTGACGAGCTTTTCGAGTCGTAAAGCACGCTGACGGTCTCGTAACGCTGGCGGTCGATTACAGCCCCGAATTCCGGTCGGTCATTTTCCGATGGAGCGTCCGACATGTGACCCGACGATGAATCCTGACAAATTATTTGTGCGTGGGAAAACGACAATTGATCTTAATAAAACGTATATGAATAGATTGCATTCGATGTTTTTACAATCATAATCAAAACCTATACATTTATTAAAAGAATGAAAGTTTTTAAAAGTTTAGACACGTCTCGACTCTTTTTAAGCTCCCTTCGTTAATCAATACTCTTTAAATTTCATGTAGTAAAATTTCACTCTATATTGGCGTGAGTCGAAGAATTTATACTCCACAGTGAAATGTCATTCTTCAAGATTGAAAATTCACTCTTTCAAAGGAATGGCTTAATTATTACTCTCTACTGTAGAGTGAAATTTCACTCCAAGAAATTTAGAGAGTAAATACATCAGGATACGTAAACTAAACAATTGGAAACACCTCAGTACAAAATGGCAAAATGCCTTTTACACTAAATCTAAAATGTCGATGTTTTTCATATTCAAGTTCATTATAATGGGTCGTGGATTTTTTTTCTTATCTTTGGCAGTGTCTATTCTCGAATGATTACATTCTCGGATGAAACTTAATAAAGTTTCGTTTGAATACACTATACTGGAAAAGATTTGGTTTCATTCATTGATATATTCCGTTAATGGTGAGACATACAATTTCATCAATGAAAAATGACCTCTTTCCAAAGTTTCTTTTTCTTCGCGGTTATTTCTCGTTTCTTTAAAAAAAAAAGAAAAAAAATGATGAATTGTTTCCACAGATTAATGCATCAGTAAAAAAAAATTTGTTTAAAACACGATAATTAACATAAAAATGATTGCATTCTGTTTTGTAATGCAAAGTAATTAGACTCACATGAAGGGCAGAGTCGACGAGCGCCGCGCCAGAGGTACTTTGCACTACTTGATTTTTATTTCCATGGGCATAAACGTTGAGGAAGTCACAGCAACGAGGAAAGTAACCTTTACCGAAAACATTTCTCGTAATGAAACTCACGAACAGTTGCGTAAAAATGGCTGCCAACATGGCGGCAGTACGAAACGGAAATTTTTGCGTGCGAGTAAGATGGTCGTAATAGGGGTATTCGATGACCGTCGGAATTCCCAATGCTTTCTCTCCTCCTGTAATTACATTAATAATAGGTTTAATAAAAGTACAATAATGACTACTTTTTAACTCCTTCATTCGTCAATAATTGCAATAATAATATGTAAATATTAATTGTACGTTTAAAAATAATTTACATAAAACCCATCATCGCATTACTTAATAATAAAAAAAATGAAAGGACGTTTTGTATTGTTTTTTTAATTTTTTTATTTTAGTTTAATTTTCCTGTTAGGAAACCAAGAATGTAAAGAATTTATATATGAATTATTATAATAACGTAGACGATGGTATAAAGATTGTAATAAAGTTATATATTCAATTTGATTTAAGTTACAATTTTACTGTATCTATAATACCCTTCTTTTCGCCCTTGCCATGATGTCATTATTTTCGATAGATATTCTATGTGTAGGCGTTATTTATAAAAAAAATTCATTTTTAAAATATGTATATCACGAACAAATGTTTTTAAAGCCCGTAGAATTCTATTATTTTACGCCCTTAACATAAAATATACCATTTCATGAATATGTTCGTAGCCCCAGTTTAAACATCTTTTTTAATGGATTATATATAAAGTATATTATACATATGTAAAGTAATATATATATATATATATATATAATAAAATATCTCATTATTCGACTAATTGAAAACTTACCCCCAATTCTCAAGATTACTGCAACGATGTATCCAGCTAGGCAGCCATAGGTGTCGACTAGTGATGGCCAATGAACGACAGATAATAGTTGAGGAAATAGTACCACATACACGAGATCTGAGCACATAAATCTGAAAGTAGATATATTACAATTATTATACATATATTGTGTGTGTTTTTATCAGATACTTACGATAAATAATAAACACTTCCTACTGTGAGAGCCACAGCTGCTGACAGTCCAGAAATGACAATTACAGCGATCCTAAGTATCCATACCAGTTCTCTTTCTGAAGCCTTAAAAATAAAAAAAAAAAAACGAAAAATGATAAGTATGAGAATAAAAAAAAAAAAAAAAAAAAAAAAAAAAAAAAAAAAAAAAAAAAAAATACATGCATAATAATTATTTACTTAATACATAAAATAAAAAATTGGGTTTTTACGAAACAGTTACATCTCATTGTATTATTTTATTTATCTGTATTTATTGTATTTCGTTATTTTACTTCACACTCAAAAACATTGAAACGAATTATTATTTTTATTAATTGTAACTTTCATGCATGACGTTTAGTTTACTTAATGAATCTCATATGAAAATTGTAGAATTAAAGAAAAACTTTAATAACACCGATATAAATAATACATAAAAGCGGTAGATATTCACGAAGAAATTATATTAGGCATCAATTCTTCTGTCCATACATTTTTAAGAAAATTAATTAATTGGGTCATTCTATTACATTGATTTTCATAGAAAAAGGAAACCTTTTCCTAGGCATTTTCACATCTTATTCATTCTTTTATAACAAAATATCGAATTTACATAATTTTTATTACAATTAATTGTGACGAAATTTACCTTTGGTCTGATCGTGAGTTTATAAACATTTCTAGAAAACATGGAGCTGCTTGCAAGAATACTCGAATCTGCTGATGACATTATAGCTGCCGAAATTGCACCGAGACCTGTACGCATATACCAATTATTATAGATAACCATCAATATACAGCAATATATAAAAACCCGTTTTACAATTTTCGACAAAATTTCCTTGCAAAGATTTGTTTTTATTACTAATTTTTTAGCGAATTATGTCCATATGTTCCATCCCTGGTAGAAATTATAATCGTGACATTCCGTTATATTGTAAATCGAAATACGATACAGGGCCTTGCACGTACGAGAAAATCTCTCGATTCTATGCAGATGTTGCGTAGAAAATCGAGAAATTTGACAGTGAAAATGACTATAAATTCTGGATAGATAAAATACGAATTCTACCTGGTTTCTATATCGGTTTTGTCTAGAAGATACCAGATATGATTATTTTTATATCAAATTATTTTTTAGATTAAAATAAAGTAGCCTATTCAGTTAATGAAGTTAATATATATACACCTAGTAATTTAATATATTTAATGAAAATGACTTTCATATAATGATACATATGAACATTTTGCTAAATTGCAAATATTAGCAAAAGAAAAGGAGAATGACAATAATATTCATTGTATTGGCAACGAAGAATGTCAGGATCAAGAGCGAGTAGAGGAATTATGGTTAGAAGTAGAAGAGGCTTGTGAAGAAAGAGAAGAATAATGTAACGAAAGAGAAGAGAATAAAAGGTATATGATAGATTTTTCGGGTTTGAATCTAGATAAAAAACTAGATAGATTCTGTTTAGATCCTGTTACGTAGATTGTTTTCTTGGCCCTATATATGCATTAGGCATCTACCTGCGGATATTGGGACTACATAATTTTCCAGTCTAGAATCAGTAATTATTCTTGGCATTCTGGACAGAATCGATACAGCGCCACGATTAATTTCTACCTTAGGGATTATGACAAACTGAATAAAAAATTCAAAAATCTGTTTTTTCAGGTAAGATCTCTTTTACCGTGGAGTATCATGTATTATCTTAATAATTGTTTGTCTTCATCAATTACCATATTATTATCAATAAATGTATATGGCGTGTCAATCAGTAATATATCAAATTATCATTAAAAAGAAAATGTTTGTTGACAAATAATTTCATAAAAATTTGTAATGATATATATAAATCTATTTATATGATTTACTAGTTTGACTGACCAACAAATGAAACCCAAGGTGGCGTAAGATAACGAAGGACTAAAGGCAGCACGGAACTTCCACTATCCATCAAAGTTTTATTGAAACCTTCTACCAGCGACCAGTCTGTAGCCCGTGCTATTATGCCTATTGTGATTGATGGAACAGCCATTGCGAGGCATCCAAACATCGAAACGATCGAAAGAGTTCTCGCGACTGATGTACTTCTTATGCTAAGTATTCTTTGAAAGTAACCCTGCAACATTCAAAATTTGAAAGAAAAATTTCAATTACTTTAATTCGAAAAATTAAAAACTAAAAAAAAAATGTGATTAAAAATGAACTTTTTTTTTCAGATTCCTTTCAAACGACTCGCCCTTTTGTATAGTGACGTACTATACAATACTTGATATTGCCAAAACAATTTTTAGCATTTTTTAATATTTTGTCGTTTTGTTCATCATTCTCTTGTTTACTTTTTGATTTTTAATGTTTTTTTTCTTCAAATTTTCCATTTTTTTTTGGTGTTCGAATGCCATTCACTTTTTTATGTTAAAAAAATGATATGAATAATTGTCAACTGACCTGCCATGGAATTCCGCCGAATATCAAAAGCAGCACTCCATCGAGCCACAAGCCTAAATCTTCGTTTTTCATTTCGCCCATCCAGTTCGTCGACGTTAAACTCTTCTCGAACGAAACTGCCGGATGGAGAGCAGCATAGGGTGCGGAAATTGCCAGTCCCAGAGCGATGCACACCAGTTGAAGAGCGTCGGTGCATGCCACCGAATAAAGACCGCCGGATACGGTATATCTGAACGAGATTATAAATTATTTCGACCAATTCGCAAATTTTCTAGATAATTTTTTAATACTTTATTTTTCACCCGATATACGCATACAAATATATAAAACGTGAAAAAAAATCGTAACAAAATCGTTAATCGCATCCCGAAACAATTCACTGATGCGGCTCTTTTTTTTGTGGATTTGTATATATATTTCTGAATATTCCGTAATCATAAAAAAGAAATATTGCTATATAGCCGCCACCCGAAACGAACGAGGTCAACGAAATCACCCGAAATATAAAAGAGGATTAGAAATGTATGAGGGAATCGATGCGCAATTGTACAAGGTATACAATTGGAATAAAATGTTTGAAAATAGACGAATGCAACCGCGTCGTTGTGTTATTACTCGACAGATCATTCGGATTTTTTGATCGACGACAATGGCGACGATACCGGTTAAGTCGCAGTTTTGTTATGAAATAAACGAAATAACGAGGGATGAAATGAAAAAAAAAAGATTGAAATACCCTTTTATACTCATTGTACATTATTATTGGTTTGATACTTTACTGACGACGAATTGCGAGATAATAATATATATAATGATCGATAGAAATAAAATCAATTATTTTTGATAATTTATTAAACGTATATAAATAAGTTAAGTTCAATTTATTGTAGATCATATTTATTTCTTTAAATTTATGTTATTTTACGATTCAAATGTTAAATTAATATATTTTGCCACATTACGCCGACTTTATATACAGTATATGATCACCCCTTATTTTAATTACCTCCTTTAATTTAATTTTTTTTTTCACGCCTCTATTTTAACAGGCAACATTATAGTTTTCTCTTTATCACTCTGCCAGAGGTGGTATTTGATGAGAAACCTTAAAGTAAGGGATGGAGCCGCCGTATTGCTTAAATCGAAAAATTAAAGGAAGGTCAAACACCAACGATGACGAAATCCTCCACGCAGTTTTAGAGTTTACAATCGAATTAAACAATCTTCATACTATATAATGGATGAACTGTTTTTTATCCATAATTTCTATTTGCCCATGTCGTAATTACTTTTTTTAAATAATATATATTTCATTAAATTGTTATTATTTGTAATTATTGGCAATTAATGTTGCCATTAACAATCGATTCATTAAATTATTGAAAAGATATTTTTGTTTATAAAATTATTATTTTTTTTCTTTCAATGCAATTTTCGATTTTATCTACTTGCTTGGCATAAAAAATAATTTAAAAAGTATCTTGTTGAATGAAATTCGATTGTTACTGAATGGAAGATGAAAAAAAAATTGAAATGTAGAGAAATAAGACAGAAGTTAAAATGAAAGTACTCAATTACGTCTCGAAAGTATCAATAAGAAGTTTAAAATGATCAAAAGTCCTTGCATTTTAATTCATTGTGAACTTGATGAATTTGACATCGGAGCAAATGTTTACAAGATTTCTGAACTTTCGAATTTCTTCGAAATTAGTTTGTTCTGCATGCGGGAATGCGCAATAAGTGTATCATATATATATGTATGTATGTTTCGAAGTAAATCTGAATGAAGCCGAATCTCATATTTAAGCTACATTGAAATCCAAGTATACAAAAATTCTATATGAGAATGTGACTTATTTAAATACGTCAAGTATTTCGCGTCGGAATAAAATGGAAGTAAAAAAAACTCTAGTAAAAAATTCCTTAGTTTAATAGTTACTTTCCGTTATTAATTACAATTTTTAAATCAGCAATTCTTTCGTTTCTTTCAATTGTTTAACATATTATTAGTCGAACTTTTTCCATTTCATCGAACCAACATAATTTAATTAATTATTTAAATAAATTAATTAATTATTATGTCTCTTATCGAATGATTCATTTATGTATATAGTTTATATACTTATATTGACGTCGTTTGATTCTTTTTTAATGCTATTTATAAATCTAATTTACTGTAAGTTTTTTATTTAAAAATTGTCATTGAATTATTTTCCAATTTTTGGCATATTCTGAAAACTCAAATGCTTTCTTTGTATAATGAGACAGGGAAATTCAGAAATATTGAAATTGAAACATTTTTTATAAAAGTATAGGAAGACAGTTCCAATTCAAGATTAAAATTTTAATATTTTATAATTTTAGAAAGTAAGTATTACCCCACTAAAGTATATTTTTATATATAATCTTATATATAATACGTTATGTATAATTATATTTCAAATTAAAGTGTCTAAGGAGTGATTGAAGTGTTTACAAAAAGTGAATACTGACGATGTTTTAAGAGTTTCATTTTTACCAGATTATTTTATTTTATTTTATATATATAAAATGAAATAAATATATGAATTTAAAATAAAGGTTAATTTTAGCATATAATTCTCTACTTCAAATTTTGCAGAATGTTACCGTAACTTCTATCACAAATTGAGCAATATTTAGCATAATTTAGAACAAAATGAATTTCTCAGTGTATGTAAATCATTCGATGAAATATTCGTTAACCAATAACATTCCCGCCGAGTTTCGTATACTGAATTATGAAAAAGTGAATTACGCTATGAATGCCTCAATTCTTGGTGAAATTGTCCGGCAGATAATCCGTGCCTGATGGACCGTAATTCAATACAACTATTAATCATCATTGCCATTATTATTATAACTAATGACACCTTCAACTGTTCATATCGTTAACTTTAAAAATGTAGCAGATATCGATAAATATAGTAATGTTTACAATTGGTAAAATGGGTTTTGGCATCGCAATACTGTTTTCTCTACCTATCACTACTATATATGACAAATAAAGATAACGACAATTCTTCTTCAATGCATCTGAATTCTGTATTTGTCCCTCAATTTTAAGTATTTATTATTTTTTTATTTATCTGAACGTATTTGAATTATGCATTATCATCATTTTAAAATTTTCAGAAATTCACATTTTTGGATTTGGAAAATGTTTTCTCTACTTTATTAATGCTCTGATTTTATTATTTATAGATTTGCATGTATTCTAGCTTCATAGTTTTTATTTATAAAATTGTATTAAAAAATATTGATAAATTATTTTTGGAATTGGAAGCATTCGAAATGGACAAAATAAGGATTAAAAAATGACGAAACGAATGTAGTTTCATGCATTTGAATCCGCTTTCGTCTTTTTGCTGGATTCATTATATACAGACCGATGGGGATACTTCCTATTCTTTCTTAATTTAAAATTGCATCTTTCAATTCTTATTCGTTTACTATATGCGGGTAAACTTGAAAAATGTCAAGACCCTACAAACATTGAAAGTAAAACGGTTACATAACGTCTCCATAAATATTACTTGTTACGAAACTGTTACATAATTGTAAAAATCCCCAGTAATCAAAAAGTATTCAGAAGTATTCAAGAAAATAGGATTGAGAATTATAGAGAAGCATTTATTTTGGACTGAATCGAATACTTCTTTATCATTCTTAATTCTATTTTCTGGTCTCGAATATTTCTTGGTTTACTGGGTCGTGCTTGCTGGGGATTTTGTCAGTTACGTTTATGGCGTCCCAAGTAGGTTGCTAAAAAAAAAAAAAGAATATTACATCCCTAGCAGAAATTCATCGTGGCGTTGTATCGATTCTGTCTAGATTACCAAGAATAATTACTGGCTCTAGACTGGAAAACTATTTAGCCCCAATATCCGCAGGTACGCGCTTAATATATATGGGGCCATGATAACAATCTATGTCCATGATCTAAACAGAATCTGTCTAGTTTTCATCTAGGAAAAGCTATTTTATTCTAACCTA
>JAPYZR010011263.1:0-17216 GCA_030522945.1 Trichopria nigra
ATAGATTTCCACCAAAAAATTCCCAAAATCGAAGAATCGGAAAAATTTTTGTTGGTGAATTCAATACTTCGCCCGCCTTGCGTCAGGCGAAGTAAATTGAAATACGAAATTTTTTAAAATGTTACCAAATTTATTGTAGACATTATTTTAGACAAAATTCTGAGGCCGTATTCGAAAAGAATATGAAATTTTATAAAAAAATATAAAAAAAAAATTTGTTGAAAAAAAAACATTTGTGACTTAATGGATTAAAGTAGATTCGAAAAATTTCTTTTGAACATTATTTTATTCAATCTATATATATATGTTTCTACATATACATTCTAAATAAAACTTTATTATATGGTTAATTGATTTTATTGTGTATAATTATTAAAAAATATCAAGTCTTCATAACAATTTCATTACATGCATAAAAAAATGTATTTAAAAATTTCACTTTGTAAAAGTCGTTTTTCAAAAAAAAAAAGATCCCGTACGAAATATCTACTTTTGATTATATATTTTTTTGAAAACCTCTTCCGAGAATCCCGCCACATAAAATTGCAATTAAGGACGTCTTATCAACAGCGGACTGTGAACAAGTTTTTATCGTCATATTACAAGCTGAATGTTACTATTACTTTACGCGCTGTTTATTCCCATACATTCTTTTGCATTAACTCCAAGTGCATTACTCGTATTAATGGGATAATTAAATAAAATGGACTCTCCTTAAAAGTTGGAAATAATATTGAAATCATATCGACTCCAGTTATACTCGTTTTAATCTAATATGAATATGATGAAAACACACCTATATACTTTGATAAGAAGAATCGATACAAATTGTTATCGCCGATAATTAAAGCGACAAAAATTACGTGAAATTTGCGATATCGATAACTGGACTGTATAGATGTCATCTCTTATCATTGACGACAATTGATAACGACCAGCCTGACAAATTTGTTTCAGTTACAAATAATTAAACTCCGCTCAATTATACTCATTACCGCGTATTATTTACTGATTAAATGCTACAAACGATCATTTCACTAGAGTCAATTAATCATAAACAATTATAATATTAATGAATAATGCTACAACGGGCAAATGATTATAGGAAATCACAGTCATTACTTGACGAGCAGGCATTTCAATCAATTTTAGGATAAGGTCAGTGGCCGTTACGTCCTTTAACCATTCGCGTTGCGGAGATTTCTATACATTCTGCACTTTTTTGCGTTTTCATTCGCAGTTCAAGATCAACGGAGGAATGTCTTCTGTCTGTTATTTATACGACGGATAGAACGTTTAATGGTAGACGTCGGTAGATCTCGAAGCTGATTACTTGATTGTATCTGGCAATCACGGATCCTTCACGTATCCTTCAGTTTCTATATGCACGACTCAACCACCTGTTTGACAATTCTTTGTCAGCATACGTTATAGCGACCGTTAGTCTTTACTGTCAAGCTCCTTTCTAACCTAAATCGATTTTCCTTTTCGTATATACAAATACACGCGGTCCACTTCTATCAATCACTATAATGTAATATTGCGTATGACAGTTTAATAGACAACTTATATTTTTCGATGATTATACTTTTTTCATTGTTATTCGCGTTTACGAGATTGGCTTCTCCGAGTTTATTGTATAAAAGTTAGAAATATACGTTAAACATATTTTCACAACATTTTTATAATAGAGTAATATAAAAAATTGATTTCATTGATGAAAACAAAAAATTTATTTATAAAAAAAGAAAGATTGATTAAACTAAACACACACACATCGAACAATGGCTGAAAATAGACGAAAACATTAATCTGCAGCAATAACCGACGAACAAACATTTCTCCATTGAACGGTTTCTATGGGTGTTGGCGCGACAAATCTCGAGTGTTGCCCATTATCCGTAAAAAAGACATTGGAATTGGGGAAGAGTAAAACTCGACTCTTAATGAAATGCAAACAATTGCTTCGATTGGGAAAACATGAAGCAATCGTCTTTTTGAAAGCAATCAAGTATATTCTGATTTTGACCGTAAATAACAACTGATTTATTGATCGATGTACTTGGATCATGCATTCACAATTTTTTTTTTTTTTTTTTTTTAATATATCCACAATACAATGACGAGGAGAAGATCAAAAAACATTATCTCGACAAACTTCAAACAAGTGTATATCTTTTTCAATTTAATGAAACAAAACAATTGTCGGTTTTTTTAAATTGATCAATTCCAAGTCGAGATGTTGAAGAAGTTTGGACAATGTTTATTCTCAGTTTCGAAATGATCTACCAATAATTCTATCACATTATTCGTATTATTATTTATTGTACGAAATTTAGGAAAATATTAAAATTTGTTTCTAAGATAATGATATAATATTGGATAATCCTTATTTTAAAGTACTAACCTACATTCGACATTAGCCTTCCACAAGAAATGAGTTAAATAGATACATGTGCTGATTCCTACGGATTTATTTATCAACATTTTCAACGGTAATAAAAATGTGACAGGAAGGAAACACAAGAGCCGTATAGTTGACCTATATTCGCAGACAATCGTATTTACCTCTTCGTACATTCGATGTTATTCATTTTACATGAAGGTGTTTCCGACTTCTACTTTGGGGTAGAGTGAGTTATCAATAAAATATTTTTGGTTTAATCGTTTTAGGGTTTAATTCATCCTATATTTGCGAGAAAATATCATATATAAATGCCAAGGTGTATCAATTTTGTCGTAAACATTTATTTCTGAGTGAATATCAGAATTAACTATAGCAACCGGTAAAGATGACCTAGAAAATTGGTTCAAAATCAATCACGTCAGATGCATTATAAAATTCGAAGGATCTAACCAATGGTCACTCGACCCTATCATACGTAGGATTTCACGTATGTCAACATATGATAACAAAGAGTTATTGAGCTGTACAAATTCATTTTAGGATATTGATTTCTTCATCTAAGATAACCTTGTGTCATCGAGCGATGATCGTAGATGGGACTGAACTTTTTATAAGTATAAAATGTAATTTCATCTGGAGGACGAGGAATTTCAAAGGCTGTACAATAGGCTCGTCTAGTCCAAATTTCAACCACGTCTCCTCTAACGTAAATTCAAGCAAAAACATCAAAAGACTCGAGTTTATTAAAGAAGATTCAGAGTAAAGACATCCTATACTCAAACGCAAGATTTAGACTAACGATACTCAAGGCAAACAATATCGGTATCAACGTTTGAAGGTCGTGAAAACCTTCGCATTTTGTTTTCAATAAAAAACGCGTAGGCAAACGCTCCGTCGCTTGGAACTCGCGGTTTGCCGCGAATCCGATCTGCTGGAAGATCGATTTTCAGAGCGTGCGAATAAGTACAGCCGTACATCAGTCGATGTGCCTCTCGTGCAGCCTTTACCTCTTGACTCGAGTTGCGCAAACTTAGCGAACTTTCGTAACGATCCGAGTCATCTTGAGTAATCGTCTACACTCTAACGATCGTAACAGTATGTTTTTTTTCTCATTATCTCCTGGATTCAATAAAGTAAGGTTCAATACAGATATATTCGCACCGGCCCGGCTGATGGCCAGCTGTAATCGCGTTGCTAGTTTTCAATTCGCTATTTTTTTTTTTTTAATGCGATGCAATCACGTGTACTTGACGTTGCAAATTTGGGAGGAATTGTGACATTTCGAGTCGAGAGCTTCTTTCGGTACCAAGGATCGAGACGCGAGAATTGCTTGGTGAATTTACCTTAGCAGTTGGTACCGAGAGCAAACGTAGGAGGATGACGCTGGGCGTGGGTTCTCGGGTTGTGCAATTTCTGGATGTTGCGTCTTCTCAAGAGTCTAATCACGAGTAACGTCGATGCTGATGATCGTGCTAAGACGCTGGAATACAATGCCCGTTGCATTCGAAAAATGCGAAACCTGAGATTGTCGAGAACAATGGTTAATTTTTCAATCAGACGGGTTCTGCGATGAATCATCTTGAAGAGTTTCGTCAAAAGCGAGATCGGTTGGGTTTCGTGTCGTTCGTTGTACGTTAAAAAATTACTCGAAAATGTCGAGTCTTTCAATCTTGAAGTATCGACGGATGAGATGAAAAAGTTCCGATTAAATGGCTTCGCTATTTGTCAGTTCACAATAAGAGAATGCCTCATCCGGGTTTGTAATTTTGTAATTCTACAGAATTACTATAAAGTAGGGGTTACAAAATCACGTAATTTTGATACTACAATCAAAGTCAACAGCCCGGAGTCCTACTGCAATTGAATGTCAATTTGACGCAGTTTGAACGTTTCTCCCTTTAAAACTACCCTGAAAACCGGTACTGATCAAATTCAAAGTCAATTTTACGTTATAATAAATGTCACCCCCTCCCCCCACCGCCCATTTTGAAAGTTTGTATTTTTGATACTGAATTTGAATTCAGCGCCCCCGAAAACCCCCGAGTACCCGTTCCGATCAAATTCAAAGTATAATCAATATATAATCAAATATATCGTGAGATAACACTGCAAATGCTCATATGATTTGGGTTTTAGTTCCGTAAGCCGCCATTTTGTTTTCGAAACCACTGTAATGACAACAATTGCTTTTAATCGGACTTCTAGTTCGTGAAATAACTATAAAATAGTAAAAAATATCAGGATTTTTCATTATGTAGCCGCCATTTTGTTTTTGCAACAATTGTCGACAACTTGCCGAAATCTTCGAATTTTCGGCAAGTTGTCGACAACAGAGGGGCAAATTGTGGACTTAGTTGCTGACTTGCTATCTGGGCAGCTCGTGAAACTGCGTGTTTAAAAAAAAAATCAGTTTGATTGGACTTTTAGTCGTGAGATAACCGTGAAATGGCTAAAAATATACGGGTTTTTCGTTCCGTGAGCCGCCATTTTGTTTCCGAAGCAATTCTGTCATCAAAGCTTCGGGTGCATCGAACTGCGTTTTAAAAAAAAAATCATGTTATTAGGACATTTTATTCATGAGATAATTGGAAAAAAGTGAATAAAAAAAAGTAAAAAAAGTCGAAGTTTGGCGGAAAAACGGCAATTTGCGACGTGAAGCACTCGGTAGATATTTTCCAAAATCTAATCAGTTCTTTCTGTTAGTTTAGCGTATACAAAAAGAGGTTACAAAAGATATTCTGTTTATTCGTTCGTGAGTTAGAGAGCGAACACACGTACGTACATCATGTCGGAAATTTCGACTTTCATGTCTTCAACCTTTGTTAATCTTCGTTGATGTTCGTCGGTATTCGTTAATGATCGTTTATCTTCATTGATATTCGTTAATATTCGGG
Source organism: Trichopria nigra (assembly GCA_030522945.1). Classification (NCBI taxonomy): domain Eukaryota; kingdom Metazoa; phylum Arthropoda; class Insecta; order Hymenoptera; family Diapriidae; genus Trichopria; species Trichopria nigra. The sequence goes on from JAPYZR010011263.1 coordinate 5,302, forward strand.
AATGGTCGTTGATACTTGTTGCTCGTTAATGTTCGTTAATATTCGGGGATGTTCGATGGTACTCGTTGTCGTTCGTTAATATTCGTATATGATCGTTAATTTTCGTTAAAATTCGTTAAATTTAATTTATTTTCGTCGGTACCCGTTGTTGCTCGTTAATGTCCGTTGATGTTCGTTCATGTTCGGTAATTTTCGTCGACGTTCGTTGGTACACGTTGTTAATAATAGTATACACACATATATGTAATATATATATATACTGGACCAAACAAGCGTAAGATTTGTATTGGTACATTTTCGAAGTCGCATCAGCATTGTCAACCGTAACGACGTTGAGTGAATCGGAGATTAATTTCCCCCGGATGATGCCGATGATGGACACGAGACGGAGGGAAATGGAACTCGGCGGCTTTATTTCGTTGTCGGCCGAGTTGCTATCGCTTGCATATACATATATACAGTCGGTTTGCGACATGCTAATGTACGTATATATGTATGTAAACGCGTATATCTCGTTTCACCCTACGTCCACATTCCATCCTGTCTGTACATCTCGATCGTCGTCTTCGTTCTTTTTCCCCGATCTATCCACGCCTCGTTTCTCTCTCTCTCTCTCTCTCCCCGTCGGTCGTCTTTTTACAGTGCAACATATAGCAGCAGCAGCAGCAGCAGCAGCAGTGCATATATATACTCCTTTCTGTTTATGGCGCCCGTGTGTTTTGCGCGCTCGCGTGGCCACGACACGGCTAAACGACCCTCTTTCGTATATAGTACACACGGAGTATGTATATATGGAACTCGACGGCTCGCAGTTAGTTTCAATAACAATAGATCTGGTCCAGTGCGAAATTGAGCGATTAATAACAAGTTCCGGCTGCCCCTATATAACCACGGTGTTACGTCGTTCGACCTTTGAAATTTCATTTAAACTCTGTAATTTCTACTAATACTTTCGTTGCCTGATCGTTGAGGTAACGTGATACTTTGTATCGGTCACTTTTATTAACTCGTTTGTACGTTAGTAGCTTAACTTGACATTTGTGTCAAATATGTAGGTATACGCATAACTTTCCTTAAAATTAAAATCCAAAATGGCGTCCACAAAATGGCAACGGATTCGGAACATTTTTTCATGAACGACGAACTCTTATAATTTAACAAATTTATTTTCTTAATATAATACAGACAAATATCTGTCATTTTTGACCCGCCATTTTGAATCTTTAATAAACGGAATTTTCTCGTCGACATCGCATCGCACCAGGCTTTGTATTAAAATGGATTAAAATGTCAACGTTTCATTTTTTTATATCATATCATATACAATAACTAAATCTATGATGTTGGAAAAAGTTTTTATTTTAATCGATATTTTGGATTGAATGCAAATGAAAAAAGCATCTCATGTTACTAAACTATTCTATAAAAATTAAAAGTAGACAATCGTTAAAGCCATCATCTTCGAATTTCCCTATACACGCTCGCTCTCCTATACGCGAGCAAAACGGTTGCCCATTCTTTATAATCGGACATAATAACGGCATTGTTTCCCCGCGAGAATATTCAAATGATTCCGGCATACCACAACCACCACCTTGCCCAATAAGATTTCAAAGGCGTTTACAGCAAAACTTTACGCGAACATTATGATATCGTAACGTCGAGCTTAAAAACCGTTGAAACCCATATGTGGGGGTCCAAATCTAAATAAAGGAATTATGAATATTCACTCCTGCCTCGTGTCAAAGACACCGTCGACATAGTGCCCGCCTTTTTCGGGGCCTCCATTGAGATGCATCCGCATTTAGCGTGTAATTATTCCGCTTTTCGCGTATCAAAGAGGACTTTCCGGTTATCGGTCCGTGATTACGTCCTTTGTTTAATGCAATTTTATGGATGAGTAAAAATTCTGAAATACGTTTAAAACGCCGTCGTAATCGTTTGATGTGCTTTTAAACCCATTTAAAAATTGTTTCTGTATTATAGTTTTGCTTTTATTATTTCATTGACATTTAATAGTGTAAAAATAATTACCGTACTATATTACTAAAATCCAGATAGCATTTCCCATGATGGAATGAAGGAAAGACCTGAGCCTACTTGTACTTCAGAGGTCTATATTAATGTCCGCATTAAAAATTCCAAAAAGCATCAGTTTATTCGAAGACTAATAAGAGATATCTTCGATGCTTGCGGGAAGCATCCGATACCGCGCCATCTGTTGACGGTTGCGAAAACGACAGTCAATGAAGAGCTTATTATAAGGTTAATTGATTTACGCAAATAACGATTATGGTAGATATAAATGATGATTATTAAATTTACACTTTTTAGGTTAGGAAATTATGTTGCAGTCGTTCTGATTGTCACGGACGGTTCACGGTCTAAAAAGTGATTTTATCGTCGGGAAAGAATGACAAAACGTATACCCAAAGCGCGACGAGGAATTACGCTCATTTCCCAGGGTGGTATGAAGAGAAACCCTTTGCGCTATTCTCACGATTCGAGGCACGTGGGAAGAGGAGGAAACCCTCGTAAGTCCGAGAAGGATGTGGGTAGTGTCGGATTCCACAAGTCGTCCATCTTCGCGAAAACGCAACTTCTCAACTTACAACCCGAACAGTCTCCTGGCCACGACAACAAAACCAATTTCCTGCGCAAAAATAAAGTTTGCGCCTGTCTCTCTCGAGAATCCCGGCGAAATTGAAATTCGACTGTAAATCAGTGCGGACAAACGGAGACTAATGGGAAAATGAATAATTTCCTAATGAAACGTCGTGAACTGAAATATCGTGCGGGGTGACTGTGAAGGGTTCTGCTTTATCGGCTGCTGGTATACCAGAACTAATGAATGAAGAAAAATGTATGTATTGTTTTTAAATTCATTCCAGAGATTTCTCAATCAATTCTGAACGGATTTTGTTGCGGAATTGTCTATGGTCATATGGTGTTACGAGAAGCGCCCTAATGGATCCCGAATATTACAAAAATTGTCAGGACCCTTTTCAATCCACATTTAGCCGGTTAATACACCGGCTCGGTCGATAAAATTGCTACATGAATTATTGACTTTACCGACTGGGTGACGCAATCTCGAAACTGAGAATGTATAGAAATCCAGGGAATACATTTGATAATAAAAATTTATTCGATTTCGGTACATCGTGCAGTCGTCCAGCATGCAGTAGGACGGGCTCGTGAGTGGGATTCGTAACATAACGTATAAAACAGCTAATTGCGGAAGGGAACGATCGGTACGAGGTGCGGGGAACAGCACTGGAGGAACAGACGAAGAAAACCGAAGTGGATGGTAATGAGTCGCAAGCAGAGCGTGGCTACTCGGCCCAGTGCGCATCGCGCACTTGTGTACCGCGACTTCTATACATGTCCGCCGATAACGAGTGCAACATTTCTCGGAACCGCATCAGGTATCGTTGGACGTGAAATGCATTTAAAACACAAAAAAAAGTTAATAGTAAGACAACACGCGGGCGACCGCATGTGGGATCCAATATGGCATCGCTCTCATCACGGACTCGACGAAATAATCTTTCGGTAGTCTATTGCAGTTTTTATTTGATGCGAGAAATTAATATACAAGCCAATTGTTTTTAAAAGTATGGAAATTTCATCAAAAAAGTTTGCGTGCTCCTGCTCTGAATTTATGTCAGTATAATTCCTCGCGTGCAAGCGCAATGAAAATAAGGACCATGTTTATATTTGATAAATGCAATATCTTCAGTCGTTTCTATTATTTTTTCGTAGCTGCTATAAATAAATTTGCATTGCCATGAATGTACGTATATATATTTTTTTTCATTTTTTGATTAAAATTATTATTTTTATTGGATGTTACCTTAACCCGAATGCAATACATCACTGTTTCAGTGTAGTGAGAATGCTTCCATTTACCGAAGCACAAAATGTATACAGAGTGTATAGGGATTTATTTTTAGTTGACCTTTGCGGCGTATTTAAACGTATTCCAACAAGGGGCCAACATTACTTATGTTTTTGATTTGGCCCTTCGTGCAAGTGCATTTACGTAGTCCGCACGGGCCAACTAAAAACTAATTGATAAATTCGTCATAATTAAACTATAAGAATGTCAATAAAATTTTGTAAGGGACTATTTTATTTAAAATTGTACAAAAAGTGATTCTTTGTCGAATAATATACATCAATTTTTGACAATACAACATTCGGGTGTCTTTAGTGTACATTGTTTCTTTTGTTATATTGATAAATATTGTTGTCAATCTGTGTTATGAATAATATATTCTATATCCAGATTTTTCGGCATTCGTACTTACGATTGCCAGCAAAATGATCAGAAGCCAAGCCTGAAATGTACCTGAAACAAATATAATCTGAAATTAATATATCACGATTAATTTTTCTAATTAAAATAAAATTGACATCATATATAGTAATTATTTAGTGAAAGAATATCTATAGTTGGATTAAAAAAGGCGAATCCGCCGCCGTCGAATTTCAGGGTACCAATTTTTTTGAAATATTACTGACCAAAAAAGATAATGCTATGCAAAATTTCAAATCTGACTTTTAATAATTAAAAAACGTGTTTTTCAAATTTATTTATTTTTGCATACTAACAAGTGACTTAAGAGTCTGAAAAAATGCTGAAAAATCAAACTCATTAAAATTAAAAAATACATTTTTTTATTATAATCCTATATCTTAAACTCTATTCATTCCATGTTATACAATCTTTTATTATATATAAAAGAGAACGTTTTGAGTGACGTCTCCCGGTGATATTGCATGAAAATAACTTCCAGAAGCGAAATTAGGATTTGCAGACTCTTCTTGAATTCTCGTTAGAGATATTTTTTCTCTCTGTGACAATGATCAACATGTGTTTCAGTCTTCACAAGGGAATTTAAACAAAACTTCGACGTAGAACAAGTGATAGACATAATATATGAAAAAGATTAATATATATCTAACACTTTGTAGACGTTGACCATAGAACAGTTTTCAATGTCATGCTTAGAAAGTGCAATTTCGTACAATTAGTATAAAAATTTCATATTATTTATGGCGACATCCAGGGAAAAAATGGATTCAGAATATATGATTAAATCTGGATCATATATGTTCCAGATATGGTCATATATAATTGAGGTATAACGATATCATTGCTGAGGTATGTGCGAATGAGATTCAGAGCCTCAGCAACATATGTTGTGGAAACGGCCGATAATCATGTTTAAATTCAGATATAATTCATTTGCAGCTGCTGCTCGCTGCCAAGGCCACCATGACTCCGATCCGCGTTTAACTTTTACAATATATCTCGGATAGATTTGAAAATTTCAGGGTATATTCTTGAATACTTGTACACAAGAAACGAAATAAAAAGATTTTTTTTTTAAATTGTAACTGCGTATAACCCCTTATAATAAAACAATTTTTAAAAAATCGAGATCATAAATAATAGAATTTACGACAAAAATATAATTTATTTATTTATTTATTTATTTATTTACATATACGGGCGATAACGCCCTTACAAGAATTGGATAAACCTATACGCCGCCAAGCAGTAAAATTACTTCAAGTGGAGTAGTGTTCCACAACCGACGCATCCTATTCACAGCTGAATAATACATTAAGTTGGTATAATAAAAAAATTTCTTCGTCATTTAATAAGTTTATGTTTTTGTAGAATTTTTTCAGACTTTTCAGGCCCAAAACGAAGTAAAATATATATATATATAATAATAATAATAATAAAATAAAATATTGTATGCCTCACCTTCATTTATTTCATAATTTGTTATGTATCTATTGATTTTGTCGATTTTTTCGACTTTAGTCAATTATGTTAACGTGCATTTCTTTATTTTTAACAAATTTTTGTATGGTTTTGTATTTGTTAATTATTACATTTTACTAACTTTTTACCACTTTTTCCTAATTTCTATCCTTCATTATTTCTCTCCTTACATTCTCTCAAAATCTCTCTCCAATTACAGCAATTCTCTTGTCGATAGAACATTTTTACTCACACAATAGAGCCACTCTTTCTCCTACATGTTCTTATTTCAGGGTAATAATCCCCCATTATTAAAAAAAATTGAATTTTTACATTTGAAACAATTTCTCTCAATTCAAGAAAGATTCATCGAAGATCACAATCCTATTGTATAAAGAGCTAGTTCTTCAATCACTTGAAATTAACGGATAATCAGCATCGACCCACGAAACACCTTCTATAATACAATAGATTCTATTATAAACAAATGTAAACATTTTTTTAAATTTATTTCTGCAAATCTATCGCAACGTTCGATACGAATGTAACGCGTTTCCCAAGAGCATATCATCTTGGTAATCGCCCATCCACCTTCAAAAGTATTATTATAACTGACGCCTCGAAGAAGACCGTTAGCATTGACAAACTCATTTTACGACTGAGCAATCACGACCCGACAATTGGCTGCCGCCGAAAAGGTGCGAATCACGGTGAAAATCGCGTTGCGCGCTTATTACAATAATTGTCCTCGCGGTGAATTTTATATATATATAAGACGTCACCTGCCGGACGATTTCATTATGCCTGGTGCAGGTCGAAGAACCGCTTTCACCCTCGATTCGAGATATACGTATAGCGGCAAACGATATATTACTCCTATATATAGACGTGGTCAATTTCGATAGATCGAAATATATCGCTTCAGTGTCAACTAACGTTTTATTCCGACAATGAACATCTGTCGCACGCATTCTTCCCCTTCCACGACGACTTTAGAAAGCCTTATACGAAACGATTACACGATTACTTTAAGACGTCCTTATAAAGCCGACTGACATATTGCAATGTAGTCATTTTTTTGTTTGTTTTTTTGTTTTTTTATTATTTGCGATTTATTGTAATCGCCATCAATTAATAATGATTTATCAAGAGAATCTATTCCTAGTACTGACAGATATGTGTGTGTGTGTGTGTGTGTGTGTGGCTGACAGGTATAAAAATATCAATTAGCAAATTGCTAATGCATTAACGGTTTTAATTGAACGAAAGTTTATGTGCAATAAATCAGTTTGAGAAGTATTCTAAATTATAATTATTGAATCGGAATCCTAATACTAATTGAGTCGCGTATTACCAGCGGACCAGTGAGAGGTCCTATAGAATGTGGGGCTTTCTTTTCGTGTCAATCAAAATGTCTGACGAGCACTTTTTCGTTCTTTTCTTCGACGTTAATTTTGTTAACGATATTGTTTATCAGATTTGATGAATTGCGATAAACAAAACAAATTTGTAATTGATAAAGGTCATCACGAGAATTTATCATACATTATTGGAATTGAAATAAATTGAATGCCTGTCAATAGTGTGAATAGTCGATAAATCGTATTGTTGCAAAAAATTGACAATTAATTAAAAAAAAAAAATATGAAAAACTATATAACCGAACAAAATGACAAGAAAACTTAAAGTACATGAAAAATTACAAACCAAAAACAACTCAAAACTAAGTGAAACGAACAAAAAATATAAAATGAAAAAAGAAAATGTGGCAGATTTATAAAGGAATTATTTAAAATAGCCAACATAGACACAAAAGAAGACACTCAAAATCCACAAAAATTCTAGAACAGTAAAGAAAAAAATGTTAAAATAATTAACAAAAGTCAAAACAAAAAAAAAAAAAATGAAAAAAGTTAATGATTTTCAAAAAAAGAGGTTAAATATGGACCGTAACGAAGAAAAATCAGCAAACTGAACAAAATTTTTCAAATTACATCCTAAATATTGATATAACTCAACAAGATCTATTCAATAAAATTCATGAACATTTTTATATTTGCATCTGAAAAAATAATTAAGAAACCTTTTTATAGAAACAAAAACAAATCTTATTTTATTTTCATTTATAATAAATAACTTTCGAAGGATGCAACATGAATAAACATAAGATGAGAGTAAAAATAAACAAAAGTAAGACCAAAAGAAAGTAATAAACTTACTTTAATAACAAAAAAAGTAATGGAAAAAAAAATAAAAGTTGAAAAGCTCCATAAAAACTCACATAATTTACAGATTTAACGAGGATTCGTTAGTCTTGCAATATTAACAAATTTTACATTTTTTAGTATACCCTGACCAAAAAAAAAAAAGAAAAAAGTTAATGGTTATTTTCAAAAAAAGAGTTTAAATATGGACCGAAACGAAGAAAAATCAGCAAACTGTGTATATTTTTCATTATTTATTTTTATTTTGCTGTCAGAAGAGGATCCATACCTGGGATCGAAACGTAGCATTTTAATTATTTTTCATTTAGTATAATGACCGATTGATTTATTTTTATTTCTTTAGATACACTGACCAATTCTAAACTCGGATAGAAGATGATGATCCTGTCTTATTGTATACTCCCCCTTTGTATAATCCCATTGTATAATCCGCATTGTATAATCCCACTGTGGCAATTCGAGGGTCGTGGAGTGGGGACAAAAACAAAGGAATGGATTTTGATTTTGACAGGATTACAGAATTGGTCATAACAGAATAGGACAGGGACTACTGTATGAATATTTTTCTTTCTTTTTTTTTGTGTTTTTCTTTTTTTCCTTTTTTTCTTTTTTTATTAACGATATATAACAGCACAAATTTACGTAAAACTCAAAACTTATGTGAAAAATAAAAATAGAAAATGAGAAAGCCTTTGTAACACAACTTTTTTAAGAGAACGTACTTTCTGGAAAATAGAAAACTATCGTAAAAATAATAGAAATCGAGGAACGTATACAGTTTCAAAGACCCTAAATTCTGTCCAATAAAATGTAGATAAAAATTTGTCGCAAATTTCTATTATATTTATGAATTCGACGTCAGACTTTAGGCGACGTTATCAATTGTAACTCGCATACAATTGATGTAAATCGCTAATATTCTCATCACTGCATCCACAGGCCGAACTTATGGTGGATGCAGAAAACCAATATATATACAACGCGCATAACAATTCCATAAACCTCGAAAAGCACGAATCTTGATTTAAATCCGCGATTTCAGCACTTTCGAATCTCGGCGAAACTCAAATTTATTCGTCAAAGCGTAACCTATAATCTTATTGTTCCCGATCGAAAAGATGCGGCATCTTTACCTCGTGACTTTCTCTGATGTGACCGGCTCTCGGTGCATGGAGGTCTATTAGTACCCTGACCTCGGCCGATTCGCCTCTAAAACGCGACGTTCCTTGTTGTAACATTGGGAGAAAGCCTACATATATACAATTCCGTCGTGAGACTGGGACCCCTCGATGCCAGAATGCGCATCTATATTTGTTCGGTGCCAAATCTGCTTTCACTGGGCGACAAAAAAAAATGTGAAAAACAACGCAATAAAAAAAAAGATACAAGAATGAAAAATAAATAAGTAAATAAAAAGCGCCAACATCTTATCGCACGCGCGCGGGATTTACATAAAGGAGAGCGTGCACTAATAATTTCTTTTTAACTCTTTTTAAGCATTTTTATAATTACGCCTTTAATGGAATGCTCCTTTCATCGTTTCACATCTCGAATCGTTACTCTCTTAATGATATAAATAAATTCGCCCGTTATTTGTGCGGCGAGTTTCCTTTTTTCTTTTAAGCGCAAGTTCGTAAATTCCGAATAGCACACGATTATGACGGAAACCGCGCAGTGCATTTCGTTTTATATACATATATATGCGAACTATATGTGGGTCACTGTAATAAAACTGCGTACGAGACGCGAGTCTTGTAAAAATAAATACGAATCTTGTTCCGCAGGGTCTATATTAATTATGTCGCCGTATTGCGACCTTTTATCGCTGAAATTCACGTGTCGCCTTTCGTAATGAGTTCTCAATTGTTATTTACTCGGGCATAACTGTAAATGTTTCGATTGAAACTTATCGATGTGTAGCTTATCGATATGACTATATTTGCCGCAATTCTCAAGTATCAAAGTCATTTTACGATCTGTTATTACACGTACCTATAGCCCCGGTTTTCCTTTACGTTCGTTCGACGATTCGTATTTCATAAACAAAGTTGCCACTGTACTTTGAAGAATTTTAATTCTAACGAGGAATAACTCTGCACATGATATTACAGAAATGCATTTGCGACTGGTATGCAGTATTTTGAAGAAAAAGTACAAGCACATTATTATATGTTCTGTCTCGTCGGTATTTAACGATTTATATACATTTTGGGTCGCGACTAATTTAACGTAGTGTATTCACCACTTTTTTATTTCGGGAAAGTCGGAATTTTCAATGCCTAAATTTGCTAGGAAAAAAAATAATAATAAAAAATCGAAGCCTAAATTATTGAGCTCTTTATTTCTACATTTTATAACTCAATAACTTAATAACTCAACTCGACAGAGGCTTTATATTATAGGTTTGTTTTGAAGATATTATCCGAATATAGTCCTCAATGGACGTTTTTTCACTACAGTTTTCAACGGTTGTATTTCGTGTAAAAAAAAATGAACTGACCTTTCAGAATTTTTATTAGAGCTTTCGAAAAATGCAACCGTGAAAAAATATATATAATTATTAAAAAAAAAACATGGATTTTTCAAATTCTTTTTTTTCACTCGTGTTTCCACGTTGAAATAATTTCAGAATTTAGTTTGAAGTGAGAAAATCGCGTCATCGAGATTTGAACATTAAAATGGGCATGTTAAAATTTTGAAATTAAAGGCGAGAGCATCCAAAATGGCGACTCAAACACGAAAAAATCTGCGAAAAGTTCAGGAATTTTTTATTTGAAAATGATACTTTCGGAAAAAATGTCGACCAAAAAAAAATTCGTAAAATTAATCGAAGATTGCACTGAAATTTTTTCAGAATTTTTTCAACACATTTTTCATTTTTCAAAATCTTAAAATTTAGAAAAATCTTTTAAAAAATTAAGGTATTCTTTGATGAACGAAAGATGATTGACGATACTAATGATGAAAACACTTATTAACAGTAATAATAATTTAAAATAATAGACCATATATCGAGTAACATTTGGAAAAAAAAGAAAATTAACAAAAGTTGACTAAAACCGGTCAAAAGTGAGAAGAATTAATAAATATGAAAAAAATCATCAATCAACTAACAAACCGGACAAAAAAATAAAATAATGAAACTTATTATATACTTTTTTTTGGCAAATTTTGAATAAATTTTATTTGGTGATGAAATTAAAAACGTTTTTCTATAAATTCGTGATGCCAATATAAATTGAAACTTTAGAAAATTGTCAGAGATAATGCTTGAATAAAAGTTGAATAAAATTGAATAAAAACTTACTAAATTAAGGGTACTAAAATCGTCAAACCTGAAAAGAGTGTCGCGCACGTGGTAAATCGACAAGAAAGAAACAAAAGCTTTGTCTAATTTTTACAACATAAATTCAATCAACTTTTCTTATTCGCATAATTTAGTAGCATGTACCTAAAAAGTTATTGGCGATAACTGTGATTAGAATAACTATATGACTTTTTGCACACACAAAGAAATAATAAAGACGATATATCACATCGTACTTATTATTATAATTATGAGTTTTTACACACACCAAGAAATAATAAAGACGATATCACATTGTACTTATAAAAAACTTTATATTTATAAAAATGTAATAAGAAAGAGTAGAAGTATGAATTGTTGATAAAATATGAACAATAAAACAATATGAAACAAAAACAGCTAGGGGCTTCGCCCCTGCGGCCTTCGGCCGCCAACCCCACCGGGGGCTCCGCCCCCTGGACCCCTGGCGCGCTATCGCGCGTAGCTCACTTCGCTCGCAAAATTGCAGTGTTCGGCCCTTCGGGCCTCACCAACTTTACACACTTCGCGACTGCGGCCTTCGGCCGCATCCGCTCAGTGTGCCATAAGTTTACGAATTTGA